>PVLA01005387.1:0-96611 GCA_004027455.1 Hydrochoerus hydrochaeris
AGGCGGTTTTGCACGCTTTCAATAGAATTTTTTGTTTCTTGGATGTCTCTTTGAGTTTGTTTCATGAATTCTGCTTGTTTTCTATATTGTTCATTCAAAGTTTCAATCAGTTTCCCATGCTCATGTACTTTTTTCTCTAGTTCTTCTTTAGCTGCATTCAACAACTCCTTTACTAAAGTTGTTATTTCTATCTTTACATAGGAGACTACTTCTGATTTGATTTCCTCTATAGCCTGATAGTTGTTGTTTTATTTCACTTGCTATCTTTTCAGAGATTCCCAGTGTGTTACTTTTGGGGTCCTCGATTTCAATGTCTCCTATACTTGCTTCTGGTGAACTATATGTTTGAGACTGCATTTTGCTTTTCCATTTTGTCATTTTCACTCTGCCTGGTGTTTTCTATGTGTAGGAGGGTATCACACACTCTTTTCAGACACACCAAAGTCTTACAGTTAATTGGAGGGGGTTTTGCTATTAGCACTATTTATCCCCTGTACACCTTTATTTTAGGGGTATACTCACCACATTGATACAGTCAATCCGGTTTAGTCCAAAATTCACCACCTGGGAGCAAAGTTCCAAATTTTCTCACTCTAACTGGATACTGCTGAGATCTTCTGCTGTTCCAGGTGGGAGGGCGGGCCCATCTGTAGCAGTCAGGGCAGTTTTCAGTCTTGGCCGGGCCTCCTCGATGTTCCCAGTGGCAGGGCAGGCCCACAGGGGAGGTTCGGGGTAGCCTACCCCTGAGGTGGGCTTGCACTGAGTTCCAGGTGGCAGGGCAGGCCCACTGTGGAGGTTCTGGGCAGCCTATGGCTGATCCAGGCTTCTGCTCAGTTACCGGAGGCAGGGTGGGCCCATGGTGGAGTTCCTGGGCAGGCTACACCTGATGCAGGCTTCCCTAATTGTCCTTTTCAAATAAAGTTTTTTTTCCCCTGCATCTCTGTTCTCCCCGCCAGCTCACCATACTTCGTCATGTGCGCTCCAGCCTTCCAGCAGGCTATCTCTAACAGCTTTTAATATTCTGTTCTTATGTTGGGTTTCTGGGATGGTGATTATTATATGTCTGGGTGTAGTTTTATTTTGGTTACGGCTCTTTGGAGTTCTATATATTTCCCTAATCTGAATGTCAGTTTCCATTCTTGAGTTTGGGAAGTTTTCAGCTATTACTTCTGTAAATAGCCTCTTGACATCATTTATGTTGTTCCCTTCTTTTTCATTTATCCCTATCAGTCTTATGTTGTTTTTCTTTGCATCATCTTGCAACTGTTGAATTGTTATTACTGATTCCTTGTTGTTTTTAAAAGATCTTTCCTTTCCTGTTCACTAGCTGCAATCTTATCTTTGAGGTCTGAAATTCTATCTTTACCTTCATTGAGGCAGTTTTGGGAACTTACAATAGAATTTTTGATTTCCTGTATATCTCTTTGAATCTGCTTCATGTATTCTGTTTGCTTCTTATACTTTTTATTCAGGGATTCTATCCATTTGCTTTGTTCCTCTAATTTTTTAGTTGTGTCTTCTTTAGATGCATTCACTGTTTCTTTCACTAATTTTGTCATTTCTTCTTTTGCCTGGGAAATTATTTCTAATTTGAGTTCCTTCATAGCTTCCTGCTTGGTTCTTTATTTCAGTTGATATCATTTCAGGTGTATGACTAGTATTTTCTTCTATGTATGTGGCTCCCAGGCTTTCTTGCAATGGCCTGAAGGTTTGAGATTGCATTTTGGTCTTTCATTTTGTCATTTTCCTATATTTCTGTGTTTTGAGTGATGTTTCAAAACTTTCCCTGAGCATGTTGCAAATCACCTCCTGTGCCCTCCACTCCCAGGACTCATGGGCCTTAGCTCCCCTGGTTGAATGAAGGTCACTGGGCATGGTCCACTCAAGCCCACAAAACCTCTCCAGGCTAGTCCAGTGTCCTGGGGGAGGGGTCAACCTGTTTCTTGCTTAGTAATACATTTTTCAGCACTTACAACTTTAGAAAATTTATTAATAATATTTAATATTGATTACCATAATGTAATAACTTTATTGTACACATTGTGCTGTGTTCATAGTGTTGTTTCCTAAAACAACTTTGACCATATCTGAATTTAATGTTTGCATATATTGCCAGTGAATTGATGAGTAGAATTTGTTTATAGTTCCATTCTTGTTGGAGTTTTAATTTACATATACAGTCAAAATAAGTTCTGAAGTGGAAAGTAGAACTAGATGAATGAGGTCATTGATGGATTAATGGATTTGTAAGTGTAGGGAATGGTATTAGAGACAAATCAATGGGAGGAGTATATATATAAGTGAGTGGAAGTAAGTGGCAAAGTGTACACAAAAAATAAAATAGAGAAATGGAGAATTTTCTTTTTTTTTTTTAGCTCAGTAGCATAAGTTCATCCTTGGCAAATGTGAGGTCATAAATACAATCCTTGGTACAAAAAACCCAGAATTTTCCTTTTTATTGTAAATTTTTAAAGTTCATTTGTAATCTCTCAAAATTTTACTTCATTTACCATTTGAAAAATAGTCACCTTCCTCTTTTGCCTGTACCTGACAAAGCAAAATTGTCCTTGTTTTCTGCTAAATCCCACCAAGCCCTCACCATATGTCCTAGTCTGACAAATTCGTCTGTGGGAAATAAATTTCACATTACCCAGAAATTTGTTATCCACTCTTTTACCCATTTCTATTTTCTCCTTCTCAGAATATAAGTTTGCTATTTGCATTAACTCAAATGTTTAATAATGCTTTTCACAGCACATCTTGTCCCAGGAGGAAAAAGCAGTGAGAAATCACATCACTTTTCAGCATATTTTTAATTTGGCTCAGATCTAAGCAATACAAATTTTAAGAAGTTGACTATGTATCAATCATCAATAGTCATCAGAACACTCTGGGGAATCTTGTAAGAGCACAGATTTATGAATGCATTTTGGTCTTTATTGTTACGTTTTTTTTTTTTGGTACCTATGATTGAACTCATGACTTAGTGTTTGCCAAGTAGGCACTTACACAACCGAGCTAAACCCTCAGCTATGAATGCACTTTGGTCACAGTAGATTATTTAGGTCAAGTGAAGAAAACTGTCCAATTCTTGGCAATAAATGTCATTTAAGGAAAAAGTCTAGGTTCCTTCCTTCTGGGGATTTCATGGTGAAGAACTCATCTGCATTCACCTTCCTCTGCCTGAGCCAAAGCAGGCAGAGCTGTCCAAGGAGGACAAATTAATGTAACCTCTGAGATTGACCCCTCCAAAGTCCATGCACATGTTCTTTCAGAATGTTCAGAAAAGCAGAGAAAGTCTTCTCTTCCACCTCCATAATTCACACTTTTTCCAACTGCTCACAAGCAACATGGTCATCTGTGCATGGTTTTGCAGGTTGCAGTCACAGCCTGTAGTGATACTGAAGGGGGAGGATCTGGCGCTGGTGACCAACATACACAACAGAGTGAGAGTTTGTCTCAAAATTTAAAAAATAGCCAAAATAACAATAGCAATAAGAAAAATATGTAGTTCAATAGTAAAGTGTCATTCAGTCTTAACATTCCTACCTCCAAAAACATGTGTTTGTATGCCACTTTTTCATTTAAAGAAATGAAAATCTTTGTTTTATGTTTTTCTTTTCTTTACTGTTCAATCTTTCATCCTGTCACCTGGGATAAACTGTTATATGTGGCACACAGACTTTTCTCTCCTAATTTAAGAAGTCACTTTCCAGTTCTTAACATTCATTTGCCACTGATTGGATATTAAAACACATTCCCTCACTGATTCTAGAGGCTCAGAGCCTCACATACTTCAGTGTGTCTTCAAGACAATTAATCTTAGTGACTTCATCTCTTTCACGTAAGACATTTAAACAATGTCAGTCAATGCAAAAATCCTACCATCTACACTCTGTCGGATGATTTCCACATAGGCCATAGAAAGTCTGTGTAAGATTAGGTGTAATGTTTTGGAGGAATCGGCTCTCTTATGGGGCTATTATCACTCCAAAAGATGTCATCTGACAAATTCACAGGTGTAACCAGGTCACAAAGCCAATACTGTCCCATGTGTTAAATGATCCTGAGTAGGAAAAGGACTATAAAGTGGAAAGGAGTCCAGAGAAATTTCCATGCATCCCTGTGATTTACTAGCAAAGCAGCACTTTAATCTGCCCTTAATTAATAATCCCTGGGAGTAGCAATGTCCCTCTCAGCACATTAGTGTGTGTGAGACACATCTAAGCTATGGTTTAAACAGATTTAATAATTAAGTATACTGCATGGATAAAAGATGATAATGTTTCCTAGTAATAAGTAACTCAAATATTTAATGCTAAAGTACAGGAAAGAAAAAAATATATTATCTGGTTTGATTATTAACTGCCTTTGAAGTCCTATCATGTCTCCAATGTTTGGTTTTTATTAATAGTGCTATGTACTGCTAAGTTTAATTATACTGTCTGACACTGTAGAAAATTTTATTGAAAATAACAAGAGACATCATAGTAACTACCGTAGATCACCTAGTATTGTGGTTTTATATGTCCTTTTTGTGTTTCTCTAGGAATTTGTATTGTTGACTTGTTTTGATTTGTTTCTCCCTCTAATACAGAAAGACTAGGTATACATGTAGAAACTTATACATGTGTAGAACTTCTAAACAGTTTATGAGAATGGATTATAGTTATTGTAAAGAAAAAAAGAGGAAAAGAAAGTATTCTAAAATATATAACTGCTTGTATGTTTAAGCATGTAGGATTGATAACCATATTACTAAGTTTTGTTGGATAGATGAACAGAACTGGTTGCAGTCTCAGTGTTTAAATGTCCACTTTGTAGGCTTTACTTCTGTAACTTGAACAACTACTTCTTTTTATATCTTTTGTTTTTAATCAGTACCAGGGATCAAACTCACAACCATGTGCTTGCAAGGCAGGCACTTATGCCGCTGAGCTAAATCCCCAGCCCCTGAACAACTACTTCTAAGAGGAAAATATGTTACTGGCTATTATTTGCAGTTTTTATTGGTTTGCTTTGTTTTGGTTTTTGAAATTTTGTATTCTTTCTACCTTCTTTCTGTTTCATTTTTTTCTTTAAATAAAAAAATAATATCTTCATATTTTATACAGTGGGAATATTTTAAATTCAATACAAACTCTGTCTTAGGCATTAGTGACCTAAATCAAATGAGTATTCCTACAATTTCCTAATTTTTAGCACAGCCTGAAATTCATGAAAAACATATGACTGAGTATGATTGCTGCCATGCTGAGGCAGGGAGGGCACATGCTGGAGACCAGCATGGGCAACTGAGTCCCTGTCTCAAATTCCAAGAAAATTAGGGCTGGTGTAGTTCTATTGTAGAGTCCTTGGGTATTATGTTTAGAACCTAGAAACAGAACATATTTGTATCACCATTTTCTTTATAAAGAAATGTATATATTTATTCATTATTATTTTTAATTTTCAAGCATTCCTCTTTACACTGAGTCCTAGGATACACCAACATATGTGGCATTTAGACTTTGCTCTCCAAATGAAAGAAGGAACTTTCAATTTTTGCTCTATTGATTGGCTGGACACAAAATCAGTTTTCCTCACATGTATTCAAAAAGCTTAGAGCCTTGCACACTCACCACACTTGAGTGTTTTATAAGAATAAATTACTTTAGTCATTTTAGTTTTCAGTTAAAACATGCAGACAATGTTGACTGCTCATATTCTGCATGGTTCCCACGATTACTGCACATGACTCATTTTGGTCAACACAAGAGAAACTGCCATCTTCAGTCTGACCCGCCCTTCATTTATATCCTCCTGCTCACTCCAGTTATTCATTATGGTTGTGAGATGTGACTGAAATACACAGGGAATGTTTATATTAAAACAATTTATTAGCATGCCAGACACATTGTGATTGCTCCACCTAAAATACATGCTCCTCCTTTAAATGGTCTTATGCCATCATAATTTCCACCTTCTGTGTAGCTCCAAATGTCCTCTATTCTGAGTGCCTTTATCAGTTGTGATAAAATAAAGTGAACATTACTGCTTAGTGCCATGCTATGGAAATGCAGCCTCAAAAAATTTACTGTGTACTCAGCATACACAGAGTCCTCACTGTACATGGTCCCATTTCAATTCCCCCTCTTACCCAGAGTAAAGGTAACCATGAAAGGTAATGTTTTTTCATCAATTAAAGATTTTGCAGCAACCAACATAGCACAAATACAGATACTCATAGAAAGAAGGCATGCTGGGCAACCCACTCAGGACCCTTCTGTCTCTCAGACAGAAGCTTTCTTTCTCTCAATAGACATTTTTGCTCTTAAAAAAAGGCATTCCAAGACTACTTTCAGAAGGTGGGAAGAATAATATTATAAGTGTTCCTTAAATGTGATAGACTCCTTGGGGGAAATTTTTAAAAATTCACAGCAATTTTATCACACCATACACATACATGGATATGTATATATACACGTATTATATATGACACACATGTATTCACATAATGTATGTAACACATTATATATATATATTATATATATATATTATATATATATATATATATTACATTGGTGGTGTGTGTCTATATCTTATTTCCTCTAATACAAATGGGTTCTCACTATAGTTCCCAAGTAGGTCTCCAATTTATGAGCCTGAATGATTCTGATCTTAGGCTCAGCAATACCTGAAATTACAGAAGTGCACAACCATACCCATCTCTTTTTACCGTATTTTCCTGATACTGTGTGTTTTCCTGCCCACCAAAATTTTTCTCCACATCCCAAACTTAGAAACTCCACCTGTCTGTCTTTGTCATGGTATATCTGTCAGAGCACTTGATTAGTTTATTGATCCCAGTATAATTACATTTACTATTATGTAAATGACGTTGCAGTAGCAGAATTCCACCATGGTCAAGCTCATTCTAGGAAAATTAAAGACTTTCTTCTAAGCCAGGACTGCTCAACAGGAAGGCAGGGGATTGCTTTCTTGCTCAGCCCACTACTCTCCACCATGGCTGGGTCTCTGGGGGTGATGACTGGTTTCTTACTGGCTCACTCCCATGCTACTTACCAAGAAGCTAGGTGAGGTGCTTACTTGCTGAGCTACCTAAGTTCCACCATGGCTGGATATCGGGAGCTGCTGACTGGTTTTATTCCTGGATCCTGCCAGGGCTGCTTACCAGGAAAGCAGGGGAAGTGTTTTCTTGCTCAGCCCCCTAAATTCCACCATGACTGGTTCTTGAGAAACACTGACTGGTCTTCCTTCTGGCTCACCCCAGGGTCGCTTACCAGAAAGGGAGGCAAATTGCTTTCTTGCTCAGCCACCTAAGCCCCACAGTGACTGGATCTTGAGAGATGCTGACCGGTACAATTCCTGGATTGTCCAGCCCCACTTACCAGGAAAGGAAGCTAGTTGCATTCTATTTCAGCTACTTATGTTCCACTATGGCTGGATCTCAGGAGACGCTGACTGGTTCTCTTCTGGGCTAGTGCCAGGGCCACTTACCAGGAAGTTAGGCGAAATGCTTTCTTGCTCACCCGCCTAATTTCCACCATGGCTGGTTCTCAAGAGACGCTGACTGGTTATCATCCTGGCTCACTGCAGGGATGCTTGACAGGAAGGGAGGTGAACTGCCTTCTTGCTCAGCTGCCTAAGCTCTACCATAGCTGGATCTCAAGAGATGCTGACTGGTTCAATTCCTGGCTTGTCCAGGTCTGCTTACCAGAAAAGGAGCCCAGTTCCTTTCTATCTCAGCTGCTTATGTTCCACTATGGTTGGATCTCATGAGAACCATCCTGGCTTGATCTCTTCCTGGCTTGTGGCAGGTGTGCTTACCAGTAAGGGAGGCGAGTTGCTTTCTTGCACATCTGGTCTAAATTCCACCATAGCTTGATCTCAGGAGATGCTCACTGGTTCATTGCTGGTTTGTGCCAGGGACTGTAACTGGGATGTGAGGTGAATAGCTTGTTTGCTCACCGCCTATGCTTCACCATTGCTGGTTATCAAGAAATTTAGACTGGTTCTTCTCCTGGCCTCCAGGGCTACACAACAGGAAGGGAGGTGAGCTGTTTTCTTGCTCAGCCATGTAAGTTCTACCATGGCTGAATCTCTGGAGACACTGAGTGCTACTATTCCTGGCTTGCGCAAGGGTCACTTACCAGGCAGGGAGGCCAGTTAGTCTCTTGCAAAGCTGCCTAATTTCCACCATGACTGGATCTTGAGAGAGGCTTACAGGTCCTCTTTCTTGTTCACCCCAGGACCACTTACCTGGAAAAGAAGTGAATTGTTTTCTTCCTCAGCCCACTAAGCTCCACCACGGCTGGAACTTGAGAGACACTGACTGGTTCTCTTCCTGGCTAATGCCAGGGCTGCTTACAAGGAAAGGAGGTGAGTTGTTTTCTTTCTCAGTGGCTTAAATTCCTTGGTGGCTAGATGTCAGGAGGTGCTGATTATTTCCTTTCCTGCCTCACTCCAAGGCTGATTTTCATTAAGGAAGGCAAGTTGCTTTCTTGCTCAGCCACCTAGACTCCACCATGTTTGGGTCTCTGGAGATGCTGAGAGGATCTCTTCTTTGCTTTTGCCAGGGTGGCTTACCAGGAAGGGAGATGAGTTGCTTTTTTGCTCAGCTGACTAAGAAAAAAGGATGGATCTCAGTAGATGCTGATTGTTTCTCTTCTTGGCTTTTTCCAGTGGCACTTACCAGGAAGGGAATGAGTTGCATTCTTGCTCAGTCACCTAAGTTCCAAAATAGCTGGATCTTGGAAGACATTGACTGGTTATCCCCTTGGCTCAAGCCATGGCAGCTAACAAGGAAAGGAGGTGAATTGCTTTGTTTCTCAGCTACCTAATTTTCACGATGGCTGGATCTCGGGAGATGCTGACTAATTGTCTTCCTGGCTCATGCCTGAGCCACTTACCAGGAAGTGACATGGGTTGCTTTCTTACTAAGCTTCCTAGGCTCCACCATGGCTGGATCTAGGCAGACTCTGACTGTTTCACTTTCTGTGTAGCACCAGGGCTGCTTACCATGAAGCCATCTCAGTTGCTTTCTTGCTCAGATGCCAAAATTCCACCATAGCTGGACTTCGGGAGATGCTGAGTGGTTCTCTTCCTTTCCTTCCAGGGTCTCTTACTAGCAAGAGAGGCAAATTACATTCTGAGTCAAGCAACTTAGCTCCACCATGGCTGGATGCTGGAAATGCTGACTGGTACTCTTCCTGGGTCACGACAGGGCCACTTTCAGGGAACAGAGGTAAATTGCTTTCTTGCTCAGTCACCTAAGCTACACCATGGCTGGATCTCAGGATAATATGACTGGTTCTCTTCCTGACTCATGCCAAGCCTGCCTCCCAGGAAGGGAGTTGAGTTGCTTTTTTGCTCAGCTTCCTAAGTTCCATCATGGCTGGTTCTCAGTAGACGCTGACAGGTTCTCTCCCTGGCTAGCTCAAGGGCTGCTTACCAGCAAAGGAGACAAATGTGTTTCTTGCTTACCCCCTATTTTCCACCATGGCTGTATCTCAGGAGACTGACTGGATCTCTTCCTGGATCATGCCAGGGCAGCTAACCAGGAAGGGAGGCAAGTTGCTTTCTGCCTCAGTAACTTAAGATCCACGGCTGGATCGGGGGTGATGCTCACTGGTTCTCCTCCTTACTCACACCAGGGCTGCTTACCAGGAAGGCAGGCGAGGTGCTTTCTGGCTCAGCTGCATAAGGTACATCATGACTGTATCTCCAGAGATGTTGATTGGTTCTCTTCATGGCTCCTTCCAGGGCTGCTCAACAGGAAGGCAGACAAGTTGCTTTCTTGCTCAGCCACCTAAGATCCACCATGCCTGGCTCACTGGAGACACTGATGGATTTTCTTCCTGGCTTGAGCCAGGGCCACTTACCAAGAAGGGAGGTGAGTTGCCATCTTGGTCAGCTTCCTAAGCTCCACCATGCCTAGATCTCAGGAGACACTGACAGGTCTTCTTCCTGGCTTGCACCAGGGCCATTTGCAAGAAAGGGATTCGAGTTGGTTTCTTGCTCAGCCACCTAAATTCCACCTTGGCTGAATCTTGGGGTGTGCTAACTAGTTCTCTTCCTGGCTCATGCCTGGGCCTCTTACCAAGAAGGGAGGTTAATTGCTTTTTTGCTCACCTACCTCATTTCCAGCATGTCAGCATTGCAGGAGACACTGGTTGGCTCACTTCCTAGCTCGCTCCGGGCCTGATTACCAGGAACAGAGGTGAGTTGCTTTCTTGCTGAGTCGCTTAAGTTACAGTATGGCTGGATCTTAGTACATCCTGTGTGGTTCTATTTCTGGTTCGCACCAGGGCCACTTAATAGGAAGTGTGGTGATCTGCTTTTTTGCTCAACTGCCTAAGTTCCACAATGGCTGGATCTTGTGAGATGCTGATTGCTTTCCTTCTTAGTCATGCCAGGGCCACTTGCCAGAATGTAAGGCGAGGTGCTTTTCTGCTCAGCTGCCTAAATTCCACCATGGCTGGATTTTGAGAGACCCTGCTTGGTTGTCTTCCTGGGTCATGCCAAGCACACTTACCTGGAAGGGAGGCTAGTTGATTTCTTGCTCAGTCACCTAAATTCCATTATGGCTGGATCTCAGGAGATGCTGAATGGTTTTTTTCCTGTCTCACATTAGGGCTGCTTACCAGGATGCGAGGTGAGTTGCTTCCTTAGCCGCATAAGGCCCAAAATGGAAGCATGAAACGTTCGATTTCTCCCAAACAGGACACTTCTCTGAGGTCACAATAACCGCCTGAGTTGGTTTCTGCTAACCTGCCAGCATCCAGCATCCAGCATCTGGGCTGAGGTTCAGGGAACCAGTGCCAGGTTTTTCTTCACTTGATTTAATTTATGCACTTCTTTTCTAGCATCCAAACATATTCCACCAAGTTGCCCACTTCCACTTCCCACCTCACTGAGGATGCTGCAAAACTCAGGCCCAGTTGCTGGAACACACTCTCGTGATTGCTAGAAATGCCCTCTTCTCCACCAGCCTCCCCCATTCGACCCCAGCACACCATCCCCCCCAACCCCGAGCTTGCTGCGCTCCACATGGTTCCTTGCTTCACTTTAAGAGACAGTGCTCCCCAAAGCCCCTCCAGTTGGCAAAAATATCTTCTACTATGGGTTTCTGCCAACCTGCCAGCACCCATAATCCAGGATCCTGCAAGCAGGCTGAGGTTCAGGGGCCTGGTGTGAGGGTTTTCTTCATTTGATTTAACTTTAGCACTTCCCTGTTTCAGCTGGCCAGGTTCCACTGGGGATGCTGCCAACCCCGCCCAGTCACTGGAACACTCACTTTGTTGCCACAAATGCCATCTTTTCCAGCAGTCTCCCTGACTGTGGTGTGCCCCGTGTGCCTCGTCTTAGTCCTGCTGGTTTGGAGGCTGCACTGCCAAAGGTAAGGGATGCAGTGGGGATGTGCAAGTCTGCATATCTACTTGTGCATGTGGGTGAGTAGCTCCATTTCCTCCTTGATGCAGGAAGCAGGGACGTGAGGTTACCCTTGTGTGAGCGAGCAGCCAGAGTCACCTTCCTTTGCAAAGGGCAGAAACACGCAGGCAGACAATCCCCAGCAGAGCCATGGAGGCTACTTGGGAGGGAGGGCGTTGTGGCTAGGGTTTTGTGAGGCTGTAGGAGTTCAATGATGGCAGTGAATTTCCTGGAGGAGGTGATAGTGCATGGAAGAGGCTGGTGGTTTAAGAGGTCAGTGTGGTTTAGAGCTGAACAAGACCATGTTTGTGGCTGTAACCTGAGGAGAATGAGGAACAATTTCATGCCAGGAAGTGGTGGTATTTGAACATGGGTCTCTGGGTGCCTGAGCCCAGATTCCCCAGCACCACATTGCCTCAGGGCAGGGGCCTGGCACGGCCGAGGCGGGTCTCTGGCCTCCCCAGGACCTGACTTCCAGGCAGAGGCACTGAGCGCGTTGAGTTCTTCATCTCTTCCTGCAGAGCAGACAGGACGCTGGTGCATTAAGACACACCACCAACATTCCATGGGAGCAGTGGTCATTGGGAAGGAGAGGCTGCAGGGGGACTTCAGGGGATGTACTGGAAAGGGGCCAGCTGAGGGGTGTCAGCACAGGCCTTGCCAAGGAGAGACTGGAAGGACTGAGCCATGCACCCCATGAGAAACCGGGGTGGGGGGGAAATGTCCCAGGCAGAGAGCAGGGCTGTGCAAAGGCCCTGGGAAAGCACAGCGCCTGGCTAGGTGCAGGATCTGCAGTCAAGCTTCCTGGCTGAAGCAGAGGGAGGAGGGATGGAGAGGGGACAGGCGCACGGGGCAGGGCCCTGCAGGCTGCAGGAGGACTCCGGCTTTGTCCTAAGGGATGGGAACCCTGGAGGGCACACAGGGCAGAGGAGAGAGGACTGGACTCGGCGCTCACAGTGCCCTCTGGTGGCTGCTTCGGGGAGGACGGGCGGCCGGGTGGGGAGAGTGAAGTGACTGGGCACAGCGGCCTGCGGGTCCTTAGGCGTCAGTGGAGACTTAGGCTCAAGCCCGCGTCTCTAGCTCCAAGGTGCAGGGTGTGTCTCTGGTTCATGGGAGGCCGGGTGCCGGGTCCCACAGGCAGCCGTGGGCAGCGACCCAGGTCTTCGGGCGGTGGAAGCCCACACGTGACCGCTGCCATGGGAGCAGCTCCCATCCACGGGGTCTTCCCAGGGTGCTGCAGGGCCGGGGCTGGCAGGACTGGGGACCTGGACAGGACGGGACCGGAAGCCCGGGTGGGTCCCCGCTCTGGCGCCAGATTCTGCTCTGCAGAATCCGAACTGCAAAAACAAAGTGGGGGCAGGGAGGTTCTGCCCCACCCCCACCCTGCACCCCACCACCCGGGACGGGCCCTGGAGCAGCCAGGGCCACCTTTGCTCCCCTCCTTTGACCCGGCAGGAGCGAGGGACCCTGCAGTTGCACTCGCCCCCAAACCTTGCAGGGCCCGAGGGAGTTCATGTTGTTTTTCTTGGTCCCTTTGGCCAGAGACAGGGGAGGCTCCGCGCCAGGCACGGATCCCAAGGATCCGGGCAGAGCCGAGGGCCGAGTACCGGTCCTGGCGCGGGGCGTCTGGCTCAGTCGCTGTGACCCTTTGTGGTGTTCTTGGCTGGGGACACTTGTGACAGTGTCCCGATCCTGCTGTCTGGAGGAAAAGGAGGGGCGGCCCAGGCTGGGAGAGGCAGCTGCGGGGCCCAAGGCCCGGCTGCCACAGGGCTTGGGGCAGAGACGCGGGCTCAGACTTCCCCGCTGCTGTTTCTGGCCTTGGGCAACCTGGTCCCATCCCCAAGGGCACAGTGGGGTCCAGTGCGGCAGTGAGGCCCATGTGCGGGGTCCGCTGGTCTGCGGGAGAGAAATTCGGAACTTGGGGTCCTATCAACAGGAGCAGCACTGGCCCCAGGGAGGTGAGGCAGGGCGGTGGCTCAGAGTCCAGCCTGAGTGTGAGGGGAGGAGAAAGGGACCTTGGGGACCCAGATTTGGAGCTTGAAGCTTCCTTGAGCTTCTTGGAAAATGTACACAATCTTCAGAGAGAACCTGTACGTCATGTTACCACCCCAGCCACCTCTGTCCCTGTATTGCTCAAGTTTGAGGCTTCAGTGCTGCCCCTGCTCCGACCCCTAAACTTCCACCTACTTTGAAAAAAGAAAAACAGTTTTAGAAAAATCAGATCACATTTTTTTCTTTCTTTTTTGACATAGAGCCTCCACCGTGTAGCCCAACCTGGCCTGAAATTTGCAGTAGTCCTACTGCCTCAGCCTCCTGGGTGCTGGAATGGGTTGCAGGCATGAGCCACCATGCCCAGCTCGGCTCACTTTGTAAAATGCTTTTATGGTGTGGAACTCAACAGTTCATTTTTAAATAGTTCTAAATCTAAAAATGTATGTGAGGCCCAAGCGAGGTGGCCTACATGCCTCATCCTACTGCTCTGGGTGGCTGAGGCAGGAGGGTCACAGGTTGGAGCCAGACCTGGGCAAATTGGCGAGACCTTATCTCAAAATGAAAAGAGCTGGGGATGTGGGGTTCACCATTCCCCCCTCCCCACCTGCAGCCTGTGCTCCAGGGATAAAGAAAAGGATGTGTCCAACCCTGTTGGGGTGAGGGTGTTTACCAGCTCCACCCCATCTGGCTGTGTCCACCTAAGGCAAGTGTCCTGCCAGATCCCTGCCTCAGTTTCACCCGGCATGAAACAGGGAGGTTAAAGTCCCCTCTTGTCAGCATTGCTGGAGAATTGGGCTGTTTTCTGCCCTCAGCCTCTTCCTCTGGCTCGGGGCTCTCCCAAGAGCTCTGAGTTCGAAGGCCAGCTCTGACCCTGTGTTCTGTGGCCACCTCTCTGCCTAGGGCTTCCGTTTGTGCACGTGTAGCACCAGGAAATCACACTAGGCTGTCCCCTGAGTCTTTCCAGTTTCAGTTTATGGTCACCTGGCTCCGTGGCAGGAATAGCATGGTTGAGGAAGGCCTCTAGGCTCCAGAGGGTCAGGAGAGAGGAGCAGCCAGGGACAAGATCACACCCTTCCAAGCCAGGCACCCTGGCACACACCTGTCACCTCCAACCACTGGGAGGCTGAGACAGGAACCTCAAATTGGATCCCAGGCCTAGCAGCTTAGTGACTTAAGATCCTGTCTTGAAATAAAAAATAAAAAAGGGCTGAAAGTGTAGCTAAATTCAAGGGCCCTAGATTTGATTTCTAGCACCAAAAAAAGTAAAAAATGAAAATAAAACAGGCAACTGTGCAGGTCATACCCCCAGCCTGCCACCTCCCAGCACAATCAGCCGTGAGCTCATCTGTGCGTGAATCCCCGGGTGTGCAGAGAATCCCATGATCCAATTGTGTTTCAGAAGTCCCCCTCTGTGCACCCGAGGTTTTGGGGGGATGTTTAGACATAGCCCACAGCACTGTACTCACCCACCCTGGATTTCCACGTGCAACCCCAGCTTCTCCTCTTGCCCTCCGACCTCAGGGTGCCCTTCACCTTCCCACACCCCAGCCTCACCCCATCTGTTCTCGTTCACACAGACAGTCGAGTTCCACGAGAGCTCAGGGGCTGTGCCGAGGATCCAGCCCCTGCGGACACCCAAGGAAGAGAATGTGTTCGAGTGCGTGACCCAGAACTCGGTGGGGGAGATCACAGTCCACGCCAGGCTCACCATCCTCTGAGGTACTGGGCTCCCTGGGTGGGCAGAGGAGGTTGAGGTGCTTGGCTTTGGAGGCAAACTCCTCCAGCCTGTGACATCGGTGGGGCACCGAGCCTCTGCTAAAGATTCATTGAGTCTTTAAGAGACGTGTGAAAAAGATGGTGTGGTGGCCCACGCCTGTCACCTCAGCATTTGGGAGACTGAGGCAGGAGGATCTCAAATTCCAGGCCAGCCTGGCCTGCAGAGTAAGACCCTGTATCAAACACTCAGAAAAACAGAAATATCAAGAGGTTAGTCCTCCTCACTCACTGTCTCAGGCAAGCTCTTCTGATTTCAAGAGGTGACCAACCTCTAACCAATGCGAAGAAAGTGGTTGCCTCATGGAGTATGTGGCTTCAGGTTCAGCTAGATCCACATGCACACCCAGTGTTCCCGGCCATTCTTTCTGTGCCCTTGGCATTTTCTCCATGGTGACTCTCTTTGGTGAAAACCCTGCCCCACCAGCTCAGGTCCCAGCCCTCCCGAGCACTCAGGACTCCCTTGGGCAGAACCCAGGATGGGCCCGAGTCCCCCATGCTGCTGGTGGCTGAGCCCTCCACCACCATCCCACGGACCCTTCCCACACATGCATGGCCAGGGCCCACTGCCCACCTGGCTCAAGTGGGCTGAGGGTGCCAGGACCTGAGCTCGCATCCTCAGGCTGCCACTTCGTGGCTTCCTGACCTCAGGCCAGTCACCCAGCCTCTCGGTGCAGCTCTGTCCTCTGTGCTGGGGTCGGGAGAGTGTCATGCCCACCTTGAGGGCTGAGTCCACGGACTGGAATAGTAAACGATGCGGGAGATCACAGTACTGCCCATAGGCGACTCCACTTCTCCTTTGTTACTTTGATCACTGTTAATATTCTTACTTTACTGATTTATGTGCAGTTCTGAGGATGGAACCTAGGGCCGCAGACCTGAGAGGGCAGGGCCATCTGCAAACCCTGGGGTTGGGGCGCTGCCGGCCGTGTCTGCCCTCTGGGCCATGGCCCCAGGGTCTCCCTGCCTTCTCCCTCTCCTCACTTCATTGGGGATGCCCTGCACACCTCCATCACTGTTGTTTTGATTAAACTCCGAGGAATCAGGCACTGTGCATGCATGAGGAACAATTTTAATTAGGAGCTTGCAGGAGCTGCAGGCAGCCTCGGCCTCCCCCACACTGAGCTGCTGCCCACACAGCTCTCTGGGAGCCTGGGGCCGTGTGCATGCTGGGAGGTCTCCTGCACGCACATGCGTGGGCCTGTTGCACCTGCCATGCGTGCACACACACACACACACACACACGCACACATACGTGTACATGCTGGGTGCCCACAGAGCCCACTTTTGCACCAAACCCAATCATAGCCCCCTGGTTTGCTTTAACCTCAGATGACGTCATTTGTGGCCAATCAGTGCCACTCGCGAGGCTGTCCTGGCTTCCTGCCTTGAAATGATGTTGGGGCCAGGACCCAGCTACCCTCTCTCACCCCAAGCGAAGTGGACTCAGTCTGAAGGCTCAGCTTCCCCCAGCCTGCCCTTCCCGGGTTCGGATACCAGCTCTGGTGTGGGGCTGCTTGGCCTTGGTGGTGTCCCTGGACCCAGCCCAGCTCTGAGGCCTTGGCCTCTTGGGCTTTTTGTCCCCTCCCTCTGTGCCCAGGGCTCCTCTGCCTTCCACAATGGTGACTTTGCCCCCTCTCTGTCCCCACCCTTGCCTTCACTGTCTCCCATTTGTTCTCTTCCGGCAACAGCAGGCAAATCTGTCTGTCCTTTCCCTTGGTACTCTATAGCTGGAGGTGGAGAATAAAGATTTCCAGCCCCACAGGCCAGTGAGTCTCTGTCACAATAGTGCCACTTTGCAGTGACAGGAGTAAGCACCCTGTGAATAAGGGAAACAAGTGAGTGTGGCAGTGTGCCAATAAAATGTTATTACAAAACAGGCAGAGAGTGCCAATAAAACTTTATTAACAATACAGGTAGAGAGTGCAAATAAAACTTTATTAGCAAAACAAGCGCAGTGTGCCAATAAAACTTTATTAACAAAATAGGCAGCAAGTGCCAATAAAGCTTTACTAACAAAACAGGCAGAGAGTGCCAGTAAACCTTCATTAACAATACAGGCAGAGTGTCAATAAAACTTTATTAACAAAATAGTCAAAGGACCATATGTGGACCCATGGGAGGGGGCATAGTTTCAGACCCTTGATCTGCATGGTCTTTTACTTTGAATTTTACTGCTCACCAGTATGTGTCATGCAAAGCTGCTCATTTGCCCAGGCGCTGCTAAATTTGTGATCCTCCTGCCTCAGCATCCCATAGTAGCTCAGCACCCCATCCACATGGGGTACCATGGTACCATCCCCTGTCCTTGGTGTTTGCATCACCTTCAACTTCCACCTTCCATTTCCAGCTCCTTGGGGATCACTGTGTCTCCCCCCCCCACCCCTGAACTCTGATACCTAGATGCTTCACCAGGAGCTCAGGGGTTTCAGATCAGTGGCACCAAATAGTCCCCTAGTGTCCCGAAGGTGATGGAGGACTCAGTCACAGTGTGGGCCAGGCTGGTTCTTCTGCTGTCTCTCCTGGGCTTTGCAGGTGGCATCTGTGCCATGTCCTCTTGCTGTCCTCCCTCCATGTGCCTGTGGCCTGGTCTCCGCCTCCCTTTCTTCTCCCTTTGATTCCTCCTCGTCTTTGTTTTCAGTACCGAGGATTGAACCCAGAGCCTTCACGCCAAGCTACATCCCCCAGCCCCTTTTTAAACTTCTTTTTAAAGGCAGAGCCTCACAACAGTTGCTTCAAACTTGTGATCCTCCTGCCTCAGCCTCCCAAATTACTGGGATAACTAGCATCTACGACTGCACCCAGCTAGATCTCTTTTCAGAAGGACCCAAGCCCTACTCATGGGGTCAAGGACCACCCCAAAGTGCTCCTTTTACTCTTGTCTTGTCTTTAAAGATCTCATCATCCAGACTGTCACATCCTGTGGTCCTGGGTGTTCTGATTCAGTGTAAATGTCTTGGTCTTGGTTTTGATTTTTTGAGATGGTGCCTCACTATGTAGTTCAGAGAGCCCTTTAACTCCAGGTGACCCTCCTGCCTCAGCCTCTGGAGTGCTGGGATTACAAGCATGTGCCACCCATGCCTGGCATACATTTGTATAAGTGGGCAAGTGGGAATGGGTCCAGGCCAGTGCTGAATGTCCCAGACATCGATGGGTGCAGGGTGAACCTCATGGGGACCTGGCCCCCACCCTCTGCCTGCTTTTTCTCCACCCTCAGAGGACCGGCTGCCCCCCAGATTCCTGAGCATTGACAGGGGTCCACAGTTGAAAATGGTGGAATGGATGTGCACAGCCACCATGCTCTGTGCAGCCAGGGGCAACTTTGACCCCAAGATCACATGGTTCAAAGACTTCCTCCTTGTGGACCCCAGCACCAGCAATGTGCGCACCAAGCAGCTGTGATCTGGTGAGCCCAGGCTCAGCACCTCATGGGAGCCATGGAGGGTGGTAGAGGGAGGGCAGGGGACCTCATCACACCTGGAGCTGGAGGAGCTGATGGGGGACAGGTGGGCAGAAGGGGAGGGCATTTTCCAGGGAGAGGATGCCCATGAAGCTGACCTGTGAGGACGGAACAGGACCCAGGTGTGTGGAGGGCATGGAGAACCATGGATTCTGGAGGCAGAAAGGGGAGCCATAGAGAGTTCCAGGGAAGAATGTCACCAGTGCTGGAGCTGCAGGGGTGCCAAGGGCCACCTAGGTTGTCCTTACCAGCCATGGCTGGCCTGGGGTCACTAACAGGTGAGCACAGGAGGCCCCAGTCACCTTTGGCAAGGCTCCCCCAGCAGCATCTCAGTGATGGACCCACGTGCCCCATCAGTGAGTCTGTCTGTCTTGGTGCCATGTGTGTGGGTGGTGTCACCTGTCCCATTGTGCTTCTCAGCCTGTCTGCATGTAGCTCTCTGTGCCCCTGTGTGGGCTGAGCTTCTGCCTGTGTGTGGATACAAAGGACCCTCCCCACCCCAGGGCCAGGCTTTTCCTCCTGCTTCTCAGCCATCCGAGCCCCACACTGCAGACCCTAACACATGTGCACACAGGCCCCCGAGCTCCACTCGCCTCCTCCTTAACACACACACAGTCCTCTGTCCCCTTGAGGTCCCCTGCACACCTCTGCACACACCTGTGCTCATGCCATCATTTCCCCTCTCACTGGCTCAGGCCTGAGACCCTGTCTCTTTCAGTGGCCTGGGGGGTCCCCTGCACCTGCCACACAACCCTCTGTGTGGCTTCCTGGCCCTGTGGGTCTCCCATTTCCCCCAGTGCCCCCCAAAGCTGTCTGTCCCCACCTCTCAGCTGAGTCCCAGGTCCTGGTCGGGGCAGGCAATGAGTCCAGAGCCGCCTCCTAAGAGGGACACTGAACCCCAACCTCTGCTGTCCCCTGAGGCTGCCTGGCCTTGCAGGGTGCAGGCAGAGCCACCACCAGTGCCCGGTCCTGGGCTCCCTGCCCTGGCACTGTGGCCTCAGCCCTTGCCACTCTGCTCCCCTTACAGTCGTGGGTCCCAGGGGGGTCTGTGTGTCCTTGTTAACATGCCTGTTCTCTTTTCTTGTACCTCTGTATAAGTCAGAAAAATTTGGTAAGTTTGGCACCCTCACCATGATCACCACTAAGGCCCTAGTTCACCTGTGCCCCCTTCTACCTCAGCTCCCTGGAATTAATTGCCACCATGATAGTAACCGTGACCCCATGTGGCATGTGTACTTACACCTGTACAGCCCCTTGCCCAGAGCCCACCTGTCCCACCTCAGCCAGGTCCAAGGGGTGCCCAGCACCAAACCCCAAAGGAAAAGAGGAAGGGGACCTAGGGTCCTGGACCTCAGCACGGCACAGACACCCTCTCAATGCAGCCCCAATTCAGGATGGTGGAATTTCACAGGGCACCGCATCCTCTTCCTTCTCCTGACTTATTCTGGGATTTAGCGCTGCTGGGGAAGGATTTAATTAGCAGAGTTTGGGAGCTAGAGCTGGTATTTCCCAGCCAGGCTGGCCTTGGGCACATCTTGCCCTCTTTTTCCCAGCATGCAGCTTTTCTGCTGTGAAGTAGACTGCAGGGCTCACTCTTATTAAGGAGAGAGTGACTGATAGCTGCCTTGGAGAGATTGGCACTAAGCCCAGGAGGCAGAGCTAACGAATCACTCAGAGTCTGCTCTTCATAGCTGGTTGGGTGGCCATGGATGATTTGGCTATCTTGGGGAGCCTGAGTTCTTCACCCCTGGCTTCTCCAATGGTCCTCAAAGTCTGGCAAGACTCGAGGGCAGCCTTGAAAGGGTTGAGCATGGCTTGGAGAATGTGGGGCTGCAGGAAGTTCAGGCTGTAGCTGGCCCCAGTCCCAGCCTGCCTCTGCCTTGTGCAGTGACCTCAGAAATGCCATGGTACCCCTGCCTCAGTTTACCCATCTGTAAAACAAACCTAACTGTAAAGCTTCCCCGCTGAGGGTATCCTGTTCTGGCCTGGGCTCCCCTGGCCCAGATGCATAGCTGGACCCTTTCCTCTTTTCCTTTGAGGGGTGAATAAGTCTACAGGGTCCCCTTCACTTGTCCCCGCTTAGCCTGTTGACCCCCCCTTCCCTCCTTTTCCTCAGCACCCAGCCCTGGGGCACTAACATGTCCCCCACCTCCATCTCCAGCAAGATCCTGACACCCCCATGCTCCCCACCCCGTCTGGATGTGAAGTCAGCGGCCTTGCCAGGCCCCCTAAAAGTGCCTAAATGAGGGGGGTTCCAAGCATTTCAGCCCCAAAGACCCCCTGCCTCCTCCAGGAGGTACCCTGCCCTTCCCTGCCCGAGGAGGTCACCCTGAGAGGCCCCGCACCTGCCTCTGATGCTCGCTGGCTCTCTGCTTCCCTCACAGAAAGCACTCCAATTCCAGGTAAGAGGTGCCACCCAGCTCTCACTGCCCCCAGGTCCCCAGGGGAACCACTGCTTCCCACCCTCTCCTTCCATGGGTATTGGTGTCTCTGTCTCTGTCTGTGGCACTGGGTGTGACAGTGGGTGACTTCTGGACCCCCCCTTCTGGACCCCCCTTCTGGGGAGCAGCACTGTGGACCCCCTGGAGCTTTATGATCTGGGGGTATCCTGCCCCAGGGCACAGACACCCATGTCCTCAAGGGCCAGATTGGACTCTGTCCCAGCCCCAGTGCACCCAGAGTGGGTCCAGATGGTAGCCATGGAGGACAGTGGGCATCCAGGCCCAGCGTTGCTGCAGAATGCTGTGTGATGCGCAGGCAGCTCCCACCCTCCCTGTGCTCCATGGCGATTCCTCCACACCTGCTTCCCCAGAGCCTTGGGGCAGGCAAGACATACTCTGTGTGGCAAAGCGTCCCCATCCAGGGTCCCCGTCACTCCTGTGGGATGACCAGAAACAGCACCGAGCTGGGGCTGGGTTTCTGGACTCCTCTTGCCAGGGTCTCAGAGAGATGCTGTAGCCCACAGGCGCTCACGGGCATTGACACATCCTGCTGTTTGGTGTCAGCAGGCCCGCGAGTCCAGTGTCCCTACCTACTTCATTATCTTCAAGCCAGGCGGGTAGTGCATGCCTATCATCCCAGCACTCAGGACACTGAGGCAGAATGCCGATCTCCACAAAGTTAGAAGTCAGCCTGGGCTGCATAGTGAGACTCTTTCTCCAAAAAAGCAGAAAAAGAACATAAACCAGGACTTTTACTCAGCCCTGTGATTTCAAGCAGAAATCAGGCCATTTTTCATGAACTCAGGGGTACAAAGACCTGGGACAGGGTCTGAGTTTTTTTTTTTCACTAGTTGATAAATTATATATTGTCCTCTTACAAAGAGTTGCTCAAGTTACAAAATTAAAGCATACAAAGTAGATATTCATACAGTGAGACTGTAAACAGCTATGCATGCATGAATCTCTACATGTATTTCTATCTTCTCTGTGTTAGAGGGAAAAACAAAACTTAGCAAGACAAAACAAAACAAATTCCTATAAAAACATGAAAACAAAAAGTCATATAAAGCCCCAGTACAAGGTGATCTACAATGATTGCTATGTTATTTCTTATTATCTTCAATAGAATTGTCTATATCATTAGGCATAAAGGAATATAGCATTATAATTGAATATAGCAGTACATAACAATATTAGTAAAAATAAAACATTGTAGACAGTATAAAACTTCAAAGGCAGGTAATAATCAAACCAGAGTGGATACTCTAGTGAATCTTATAATCTTAAGTGTAGTTGCCTATACTCTCAGACTTGATACTATCAATCATAACAGCTTTGAATAAAATCTATCAATACAAAACAGTGATCTAACAAACCAGATTCGATTACAATCAGTCATGGTAAAACTAGGTTTTAAAGAGCTTTAGATTAAGTCAATAGGAAATTAAGGATGATTACCATACTATATCCTGTTATTTTTGGGATTACTGTCTGTTCCCTTAAATCTAGTACAAGTAGAATGACTGGAACAGAATATAATACATCTAAGCAGAGTAGTGTGAGTAATGTGGGTTTTAAATCCTGGTGCACTATTAACAATATAGTGTATCAAGGCCATCTATGTAAGAGATTCTAGCCATCCTTCTTTACCTCATTTCTGCTATGCTATTTTTCTGCCTTTGTTTGTCTAGTTTTCTCCTTCATTCGACTGCCTGCCCCACTCACTGAGGCCTTTCTGCCACGTTCCTAAAATCCTGGTATTTTTTTTCTCTCTCTAGAATGTCCTTCAGTATTCTCTGTAGGGTTGGGTTGGTGGTCACAAACTCCCCCAGTTCCTCTTTGTCATGGAATCATCTTGTTTCTTCATTAATTTCTAGTGACAGTTTTGAAGGGTACATCAATCTGGGCTGGAGGTTATTTTCTTTCAGGGCTTGGGATACTTTGCTCCAAGCTCTTCTTGATCTGATGGTCTGTGTTGAGAAGTCTGCTGTGATCCTGATGGACTTACATTTATAGGTAATCTGTTTCTTTTCTCTGATGACTTTTAATATTCTGTTTTTATATTGAATTTCTGGTATCTTGATTATTATATGTCTGGGTATAGATCTGTTTTGGTTGTAGGTGGCTGGGGTTCTGTATGCCTCACATAACCAAATGTCATTTTCTTTTCCCATGTTTTCCTTAATTATTTCTGTGAATAGCCTTTGTAACTCACCTGTATGTATTACTGCTTTTTAATTCACATTTCTTACTCTTAAATTATATTCTCTTGTCATCTTCTAGCCTTTGTATTGTTACTGCCTCTTTCCTTGTTATTTTTAAATGATCTTTCCTTTCATGATCACACATTGCAAACTTGTCTTCAAGTTTTGATAGTCTATCCTTATTTTCTTTTAAGGCATTTTGCCAGCTTTCAATGGAGTTTTTAATTTCCTGGTAGTCTGTTTGAATTTGCTTCATGTATTCCATATTTTTAAATATTCTTTATTGAATGTTTCTCTCCTTTTTTTGTGTTCCTCCCTTCTTCCATCTGTATCTTCCTGACAGATGCTTCCTGAGAGCATTTCTTTTATTACTCTACTCATACCTTGCTTTACTTGATTTAACATTTCAGTTTTGAGCTCATCTACAAGGTCCCAAAGATATCTCTTAATGCCCATTGAAGCCATGTCTGATGTTGTGTGTTTGCTGCACTCAGTCTCCCTTGTTTTTCCCTCTCCTGGATCAGTGCTCTCAGGGTTCTGGGATGGGGGCCTCCTCCTGCCTCTCTCTCCTGTCATGGCCTTGGCTTCCTCCACACAGGTTACAGTGCTGGTCCCAGCCCCCTTCCCTGTTGGCCACGTTTCCTCTGAAGCATGCTGGCAAGGGACCTCTGCCCTCTCCTGCCTGCTCTTGTCTCTGAGGTGTAAGCAGCGGCTGTATTTGCCTGCCCCTCCCCACTGGGCAAGCCAAACTTCAGGTGCCTTCACCCAGTTAATGCTTGCTAGGCACAGGGAATCAGTTTGGGATGGCTCATTGGGTCCCGGCCAGGGGCGCAGCCCAGTCCAAGCAAATCCCATGAATCTGCTCTGGGAAGGGAGCAACCAACTGAAGTCAGTGTCACTCTCAGTTCAGGATCCTCTTGCTGGATTCCAACATGTGGCCCATTTGGTTGTGCCCTTCCCATGGGGGAAGGTCTCATTCCCAACACTGACCATGGATTAATGAAGGTCCCTTTGCTGGCTCTGCTCTCCATTGGGCTCACCAACCCCTGACTTCAGTGCTGCTGTGGTTCCTGTGAGTGGCGGCTAGAACGAGTTTGAGTGGCTCTGCCAGCCAATGTGGATTCAACCTGGCACAAATTCAGGCCAGTGCAAACTTGGCGGGTCACTGCGAAAACACTGTGTCCCATAATTTTTAGCTGTTTCAGTTGTAGTCCCAAAGTATTTGATGAGCTTTTTTACATTTTAATTTCTTCCTGTGTCAAGAGGATCCATCTCCCTCTGTCTGGGTCTCTCCAGGGTGTTTTATTCTGGCATATGAGTTGTTTCTACTGGGAGGCTTTGTATTTTGTTGCTCACTGATCAGCCATCTTGACTTCTCCCAGGGTCTGAGATTTTAAATATGCTTGAGAAACAGCCTCTGCTTTTTTTTTTTTTTGATATGTTTGAGACAAGGTCTCTCTATGCAGTTCAGGCTGCCCTTGAACTCACTTTGTAGCCTAGGTTTGTCTTGAACTTGCAACGATCCAATCTTCCTGACTCAGCCTCCCAAGTGCTGGGATTACAGGTGTGAGCTACCAAGCCCGGCTTGTTTTTTGTTTTTTTGGGACTGTGTCTAACTGCATAATCTGGGTTGGCCTGCAGTTTGAAGTCTCCTGACATAGCCTCCCAAGTGCTGAGATTTTAAGTGTCATCATGCCTGACCTTTTTGCTGGGGTGGGGGATCTAGAATCAAAATCATGACCTCATGCTTGCCAGGCAGGCACTGAGCTGCTGAGCTCTATCCTCAGCCCTATGCTTGGCTTTTTTTTTTATACCTTTATTTACAACAAAATCTTTGACCTGAGATTTTTTTTTTGGTGCCAGGGTCTCACTGTGTAGTCTAGGCCAGCCTTGAACTTGCCACTACCTTACTGTTTCAGCCTCCTGAGTGCTGGGGTTATAGCCATATGCTACCCATCCAGCATGACCCTGGTTTTTATTTCAAATGCCTATACCTCCTCAGCTGTGACTGTCCTGCAGGATGTGGGAGCCCTGAGGTCCAGCCTCAGGGATCGGACATTTGGGAAAGTTCATGCCTGAGTCCTCCTTCACCCATGGGTGTCCTGGGCTCAGGCCTGTGATTCATATGCCTCATGTCTCCTGGTGTGGCCTACTCAGTTCCTGAGCCTCTAAAGTGACTCTTATGGGTGGCGACCTTCAGCCTCCCTCTTTGCTCTGCATGGAATGCATCATTGCCCAGCACATGGTCACCCATACCCCATGGCCCAGCAGCTGCCCACTTTGCAGTCCAGCCCCCAGTGAGTCCCTTTGGCTGGGAGAACAGAGGTTCAGCTGGGGAATCTGGTGCATTTGGGCCAGGGTGAGGGTCACATGAGCCAGGGACATCCTGGCCCAGCTGGGGCCACCAAGGTAACCGGACACTTTCTCTCACTCTTGGCCTGATAGTGGGGACTTGGGTGGCCGGCCTGCACCCCATGCCCCCTCTCAAGAACAGCTCTCTCCCTTTCCCTCCAGGGGTCCTGCAGATCTAGAGCAGTGAGGAGACAGATCAGGGCAAATATGAGTTCGTGGCCACCAACAGCCCTGGAGTCCGCTACTCTTCACCCACCAACCTCTACATGTGAGGTAGGTAACCACACAGCCAGGTCCAAGGCAGGCCACCCCATTCCCCACAGTCCCCCATAGGCCCAAGCAGGAAGGCCCCTCCCTGGATACAGTAGGATCCCTGGCAAATCAACTCTCCACCTCTCTGGGCCTCAGTTTCCTTGACTGGAACAAGGGGCAAGCTTAAGTCCACCAGTATCCTACCCTGTACCGGGGGTCAGGCAGCATGTGGGCAGCTGTGGGCCATGGGGGAGGCGGTGATGGTGAGGTGGAAGGAGCTGGGTAGGGTGCTGGAGGTCAGTCTTGGGCCTACAGGGCTGGGGGAGCCTGCAGGCCTCAGCCCTGCCAACCCAGCCCACTCCCCCTTTGGCTTCTGCAGTGTGCCATATGTTTCTGTGTCATGCACTGGCTTCGCTTCTCCAAACTCTGTGGCTTGGTAGCTCCTGCTTCACTGCCCCGTCCAGCACCCTCAGTCTTAGGGAAGGAGTCTCAGGCTGTCCCAGCCCCTCCTGCTGGCCCAGCACCCTCTGTTGCCCCAGGGCCCATGGTGCTTCCAGGAGGGTCTCTTTTTCCACCTCTGGCTCAGTTGTGGCCTGAAACCCAGATCCTTGCCGCACCAGCCCTCAACAGCTCCACTCCAAGGAGGCTGCCTGCCAGGTCCGCTCTGCCTCTCCAGGGAGTCTGGGAGCTGCCCATGCCTCTGGCACCCCTCTCAGTCTCCATTAGGCTCCCCTTAGTCCTGTTAGAAGTTCTGATAGTTCTCCTCTTCCTCTCTACTACCTGCCTCCTGATCGCTGTTTCCGGTCAGATCCGTGCTAGAAACAGCTGTCAGGATGCCGGGCCCTGATCTCCAGGCCTCAGTCCCCTTTGTGCCATGCACCAGGCCCTGGTCATTCTCCACCCGGGAGGCTCCTCTTCCACTGCCCTTCAGTCCCCGCTGGCCCTGGAGTGACCTCTTGGCTCCCAAATGTGGATTTTGCATCTTGGCTCTGAGGAGGAGGAGGCTGGGGGGAGGGAAGGGAGGGGGTGGACACATGGACGTGAGGGTGTGGGGGCACATCCAGTCCACCGCAGCGGCACCTGGTGAGTTGCAATGTGTCCTTGACCCCGATTGCCGATTAAGTGCCAGGCCTCCTATCTTCTGGGAACAGGTCCAGCACCCCCTGTCTCTGCCTGGGTCTGAGATCCTGCAAAATTAAATTGAGAATTTGAGAAAACACAAATGTAGATCTTGTATGTTGATGGCAAAGAGCAGAGTATAGAGAAAATAAAAGGTCACTGCTGTTCTTTTTCTTTTTTAATTTTAATTTTTTTTCTTTTGGCTTAGAGAAAAAAGAACTATTGCAGCTTTTTACTCTTTTTACTCTCTATATTTCCCCTATTTTTTCTCTTTTCCCCATGTCATTGCGTTGTGCATCAAACCATCTTTAAATCCCTCAGAGCTTCAAGAAATTTGGCGTGTTTTTTCTTTTTTCCTTTCTTTACCCACATTTTTACATTGTGCAACTATGACATGCATACACGCAAAACACACACACTGGGCAGACATACGCAGACATGCACATGAGAAAACAGAGTAAAAGGAAGTAAAAAAATAGAATACAAGTGATAAGTGCAAAACTAAATAAATGAATAATAAATAAATATAATAAATAAAAACCGCCAAGCGAGGGCAAAACCCAGAAAGACACAAAAATCTCAGCTGTGCCCAGTCTGGCCCAGGACTGGCCCCACACATGTAATTTAGGCCTGATGCATGCTGGGAGAATGTACAAATTTCTCTGTATGCCACTCACTGTTAGTTTGGTTTGGTGAATTCCCAATGTCCTCTGTTGGAGTGTTTGCCTCTCATTTCTGTTTTTCTCTTTGTTTCATTTTGTTTCTTTCATTTTTGTTTTAATTTTTTAAAGCTCTGTTTGTTTGGGGGTAGTTGCTTTCCCCCCCTGCCATCTTCTTCTTCACCTGGTGCTCCTCCCTCTCCCTCTTCCCTCCCCAAAGCAATCTGTCTTTGGTTATGGCCTATTTTTGTTTTGGTTTCCTGAGCTGAGCTACACTGTGGTTGTTCTCCAAAAGCATTGTGACTTAAAAGCCAGTTTTCCTGTCCCAACTCATCCAGGAAGGCAGAAAGAGTCCCCACAGCTGAGATGTGGGGTCAGAAAGTAACCCCATGGTGGGGGCACTGAGGGACGAGAGACAAGGGACAGACAGGTGGTGGGGGTCAGATCCTGGAGGGGGGTGCTATGTGGGTGAAGCACCCCAATTTGCTGGGCCTCCTGGGCAGCCTCCCTTTTCCTTCATTCTCTCCAGGGCTGTTCTCCTGCCCCAGTGTGAGACTGTGCCACCATGTCCAGCTGATGGAGTGAAGCCAGGAAGGAGTGGGAAAGTCGGGAGAGAACACTAACAGCTCCATCCTCCCAGGCCACCTGGTACTGGGCACTCTGTGCTCCAAATGCCAGCTGGCATGATGGCTTCATGCCTCCCAGCTGAGTACCAGTCCAGTGCCACCCATCTGAGTGCTGCGTGATGGACTTGGGTGGAGATGCTTGACCAGCTGTGCAGCCCAGAGTGCTCTGCCTCTCCTTCCTGGGCAAGGTTGGCTCCTGTCCCCACCCCCTCAGGCTCTGGGTCCAGTTACACGGATCCTCTGCCCAGTGACACAGCATGGTCACTTTCTGAGTTCCCCACACATCAGAGCTGTGGAGTTCTGCAGGAAACCAGGGGAATTTTGGACACAGCCTCTCCCGCCCTCTCCTGTCTCTCCACTTCTCTCTCTGTCTATCTTATAAACTATTAGAGACCCATGTCCCTATCTTTTCCTCCCTCCAAAAGAAAAAGCGAGCGCTCTTGAGAATCTCCTGTCAATTTCAACTTTTAAAGTACCCTAACAAAATCCCCATTGGAGGTTTGTCCTGTCCACCAGCCCTTACATAGCTGGCCAGCAGTCAAGGGTGGAGGCCAGTTTCCCACTTCTCTTGACCTGCCCTTGTCTATTCTAACTTCCTAGTTGTGAAATACAAAAGCCACTACATCAAGAAGACCTTAAACACAATGAGACAGGATGAATTTTCTCCTTTCTAAATGAGCATGAAAGATGCCAGGCAACCCCCAGGAAAACCCCAAAAGATGGGGAAAAGCAATCACCCAGGCCTCCACCAAAGCTAGGTCACATCCTGGCCCCACGCAGGAACATGACCTTGGTCTTGTCATCTGAGATGATTTGGAGCTCCTCTGTCCTCACCTACATAACAAGACCCTGAGTGTGCCTTGCCCAGAGTTGATGGCCTTGTCCCATTTTGCTTTGGCCCACAGGGATATATCTGTGGTCATCCATCGAAACATGTCCTGCCCCTGTTTAAATGAGATGGCCAGTGGGAAACCGCTTTGAAAACACAGGGCAGAAGTGGCAGAAGCGCATTCATGTGCTCATGGGACTATGCTTTCCTGTGCTTCTGGAATCTCATTGTCTCCTGCTCCAACCCTAAACCCAGAGCCACAACTGTTGTCCCTCCTCTTTCACCCCTGACATCCTCCTGGAAAATTTAGCAGCCACAAAAAAGGGGGTGACAAAGACAGCTTAAAAACTGCAAGCTGTACATGATGCCACATGCCTGTTATCCCAGCACTCCGGGAGGCTGAGGCAGGCAGAAGGATGACAAGTAGCTTTGGCAACTAAGAGACAATCTGTCCCCCCAAAATATGTTTAAATCATTTAAAATGCTGGGGATACAGCTTACTGTGAAGTATCTAGGTTCAATTCCCTGTACTAATGAAAACAAAACTCTAGGCTACCCTTGCAGGTAGTTACTAACCCAACCAAAAACCCATGGGTAGTTATACTGTTGCAAGCACAGTTCTCCAGGGGGTTGGTCAATTTCAGGGGTCCCAGCAGCAGCAGTTAGTCTTGTAATACTGACCTGCAGCCTCCAAGTAGGCACAGAGATTCCTGGGGCAGAATATTCCCATCAGTCACTCTCCTGAATTTACCTGGTGCTGGAAGCCAAGTCCAAACCTTGGCCCTTTTTAACCTGTCAGGGTTGTGACCTGAACTTACAGATCTGCCTAGGTGGGGACCACTAATTCTGTTTCTTGTCTCTTGAAAGCTGGGAACCTTTATGGTGTGAACAGATGTAGGTCCACTGAGGCGACCACGGACCATGGTCCGTGGCCGTGGAAACCCTCACCTTTCCACCCAAGCCCTAGCCTTGGTGGAAGTGTCCTAAGTGTCCCCCCCCAAACTAGGATGGGGCAGGTCCCTTCAGTAACTTCCCCAAGGGTCCCCTGAGCAGCTCTCTAGTTCCTGCTGTGACACCAGGCATGTGCAGTGCGAATCGAAGCCCCTTCTCACGCCACACCGTAAGGGGAGAGGGGCTCTGTGTAGGAACACTGATCTGGGCCCACTGTCACGTGCTGCCTGCCTCCATCCCTGTTCCCTCCGTGATGGGACTGGTCCCATCTGGTCCATGTCTCTGGACCTCCGCTTGGTGGATAGGGAATGAGGATCCATGTTTTAATATAGGCTTCTTCCCAGTTTATTATAAACCCACATATCGAGTTCAGTCATCCAAGTATTGTAATCATCTTTCTAGTTTTCCTCACTATCCAAAAAGTCATATTTTTAATCCCATTGAGACATCATTGGAATTCCAGCAAGTTAATTCCAATCTACCACCTCCAATGTAACCCATGGAGAGAATAAAAATACAAAGACATATTCCAAGTTAAGGGCAGCCAAGGGGTCCTAAGTCCAATCCCCATGAGGATATGCAGACAAAGGCCTTCACCCTAGGCCTCTCCCAGCAATTATTATCTTGTGAAGAAGCCCGGTGGCTCGGGATGAGTGACAGTGAGGATGGCAGGAATTACATGAATAACTTGAGCTGGCTGGCTGGGTGCAAGATTGGAATCTCTGTAAATTGCAGAGATAAAGATATGTAGCTGAATCAATTTACATAATCCAATTAAGGTAGCAGTGGAATTGTATGGGGGGAACTATCTCTTTGGTTCTGATATGCAAACTCTTGTGCCCTGGGGAGTCATAGCCTCTTATTTTGAGGCTCTTACCCAGTTGACATTCCTGGAGCAATTTGCTCTAACATCTCACATGTTCCTATCCCGTACTTACCTGTATTGTATGGAGAACACCATGGGAGGAAACAGGACTGTCCGTTGGTTGTAGAGATTGCATGCTAGCACCTCAGCTAGCCTTATTTGCAATGCTTAGAGCCAATTGAAGAGAGAAGGAAATACCCTAGCCAGCTTTTTACATATCAGTATAAGGAAATGAGTCTCCAAGTAATCAAAGTCACAGTAATTGTTTTGGATTCAAAGGAGTCACTGCAGTTGTCTCCCACACCTGTTTGTCATTTAACTTGAGGGGTTGGGGACTTTTTAAATGCTTTTCCATTGGAAGGAGACAGCAGGATGGGTGATGGAGGTGCACAGGTGCCCAAGAGGGGAAACTCCTCTCACTGACATGGTGCCCAGCCAGCCCATGAGCCTGCCGGCTGAGGCCAAGTCAGAGGCCCGCATCAGGCTGTCAGGGAGCCTACTGCAGCAGGAAGGCATCAGCAATTATGAGCTGTGCTTCCTCGAAGGTGACCTTGGCCGCGAGGTACAGGGTGGTGGAGGCTGGGAGGCCTGGGTCCGGGCCCCTCAGTGTCTACCCTGACCAGCATGCCTCTCCACCCACTCACTGCTGGCTGCACCCTGCCATTGTGTCCCGCTAAATGTGTTTCTGTCTCTGCTCCTGTCTTTGTCTCCATCCCTTTCCTCTCTGTTTCTTTTTCTCCCCCAGCCTCCTGTGTCTGGATTTCTGATCGGTCCCTGTTTCCTGCGTCTCTCTATCTCTGCCAGGATCTCAGTCACTTTTGCTCTTTCTCTGGTCCATGTCTCTGGCATTTGTGCCTTGTCTGTGTATAGGTCCATGTCCCCACTGCAGGTGGGCAGGACTTTCTACCTGATGACAGCCTTCATGGTGGACAACCTCAGGCCCAACACAGAATACACAGTCCGCCTGGTGGCACTCTTGACACAGGGCATGGATGCCTTCAACATGCCTGTAAGACAGTGCACCCTGCAGTCCAGTAAGTGTCTCACACTTGTGCTAGGGGCAGGGGGGCATCAGGCTACTCTGCCCTGCCTTGGCCTGGCCCGTGCCTTGGTTACCCCACCAAAGGGTCCTCTTGTGTGTCTGCATCTCCATGCCCTGGTCTGCCTTCTGGGACTGTCTATGGCATGTCCAGGCAGTGCCTATTTTTTGGGCATCCCCAGGGGTTTGGCCCACCTCCTGGCCAGAGCCATGACACCCAAGGCCCTGGGACAGGGTGGATCAGGGACCAGCACTGATGCCTGTTGGGGAGCATGCAAGCCCCACCTTGGGAATCTCGAATCCCTGGAGGTTTTGCTGTGCCCAGCCCACCTCCCTGTCATAAACCAGTAGTCTTTCACTTAGCTTGGTCCACTCTGTGGCCTCTGCTACCATCACCTTTGCTGCCAGCTGCAAGCTTGGGCCACAGGAATACCTCTGCTGTCCCCTGCTCCCCCTTTCCATCGCCCAGCCCTGCATGACCCCATCACCTCCCCCTCTGCCCTCGGTCAGTCACCACAAGGCAGCCCTGGGCTTTGTTCTGGAAGGATCCTAGGCCTGAGTCTCTGCACTGGTCAGTGGCTTCTGGCCATGGAGGTTCCTGCCTGAACCAGGACCTCCCCAAGCCGAGACTTGAGACCATTGAGACTCAGACCCCATCAGCCCCAGCCTGTTCCCTGCCTCCCACCCCTGAACCGAGCCAGTGTCCCCAGCTCAGGAGCATCTGGGCACATAGGGACACAGGCAGTGAAGGTGGTCTGGGACCTGAGGTGGAAGCCAAGGTGAGGCAAAGGTAGGTATGAGCCATTCTCCAGTGACTTCACAAATGTGACCCACCCTGTGTCCCAACACCCCCAAAAAAGAGAGTGGGGCCCAACACCTACCAGACAGACAAAAAGCCCAACAGTGGGCTTTGGATTGGCTCGGGCTTTCCCATCACATGGGGTGGGAACCAACAGTTCACCGTGCCAGCACCAGCCACCTGCAGGGATGGGGGGCTAAAATGAGAACTGGCATGAAAGAAAGGTTAAGATAGAGACAGCTGTTCATCCAATGGAAGCAAACAGCATAAAGAGAAATAGACCAACAAATAAAGAGAGAAAAAGGCACAGAGAGAGAGAGAGAGAGAGACAGAGAGAGAGAGGGAAAGAGAGAGAGAGACAGAGAGAGGGAAAGAGAGAGAGACAGAGAGAGAGAGACAGAGAGAGAAAGAGAGAGACAGAGAGAGAGAGAGAGAGAGAGAGAGAGAGAGAGAGAGAGAGAGAGGAGTCCTCACTGGAGTAACTCACTGATTATAATACCCAAATAAGCCCATGATATTTGTACATATGAACATTTTGGGATAAATTTAGTGAAGAGCTAGAACAAATTCTAATGCTACTCCCTCTGTTAAAATGCCTATGATATTCTCCTAAACTCATTAAATCTTGTAAACTGAATGCATATCATCCTGAAGCTCTGTGGCACAAACTCTGATTCAGGATGGATGTTATTTACCCTACTTCTGGTAATATAGGATAACATCCTAGTAACTGATGTTATACTGTACTCCAGCCATGCACCACACCAAAGATATATGTCTGTCTCAGAGAATACTGAAGGACATTCTAGGGAGAGAAAAAATACCGGGATTTTAGGAACAGTGGCAGAAAGGCCTCAATGAATGGGGCAGGCAGTAGAATGAAGGAGAAAAGTAGACAGACAAAGGCAGAATAATAGCATAGCAGAAATGAGGCAGAGAAGGATAACTAGAAACTCTAACATAGATGGCCTTGATACACTAAAAAATAGAAACACAGTCAGGGTAGATCAGGAGGTAGGGTCCATCAAGATGCTCTGTATAGGAACTATAATCAACCTGAAATAGGGTTTATGGACCAAAAATCAAATATGAGAAAACAATGCTGTATGTGATAGGGAGCCGGAGAGAAACAGGTGCAACTCAATCACCACTTGCAGATAGGTTGGAAAGACCAGGATACTCATGTGCAGTAGATAACTACTCAGCTATAATGAAGGAAAACCTGGAGGCTTTTGTAGGTAAAGGAATACAACTTGAGATCGAGTTCAGATGTGAAAATGTTCAGAACCACTTAGGTAAAAAGCAGTTTGCCCCCCAATCTAAAAACTGGAGGGACCCAAAATGCACAGCACCATGTGGGAGTGAAAGGGTAAGAATAGTCTGAAAAAAGGAAGAAAATGATATTGTTAATAGTGCACCAGGATTTAAAACTCACATTACTCACACCACTCTGATTAGATGGATTATATTCTGTTCCAGTTTGTCTACTTGTACTAGATTTGAAGGCACAGACAGTTATCCCAAAAATAGCAGGATATAGTATGGTAATCATCCTTAATTTCCTAATAACTTAATCTGAAGCTCTATATAACTTACACTGTTTTACAATGACTGATCTTAATCGAATCTGGTTTGTTAGATCACTGTTTTATATTGATAGATTTTATTCAAATATGTTATGATTGATAGTACCAAGTCTGAGAGTATAGGCAACTACACTGAAGAAGACAAGATTCACTAGAATATCCACTCTGGTTTGATTATTACCTGCCTTTGAAATTTTATACTGTCTACAAGGTTTTATTTTTACTAATATTGTTATGTACTGCTATATTCAATTATACTGCTATATTCAATTATGCCTGATAATATAGACAATTCTATTGAAGATAATAAGAGACAATACAGTAACCATTGTAGATCAGCTTATAGTGTGGTTTTATATGACTTTTTGATTTCATGTTTTATAGGAATTTGTTTTGTTTTGTTTTGTCTTGCCATATTTTGTTTTTCCCTCTAATTCAGAAAGTATAGTAATACATGTAGAGACTCATGCATGTGTAGCTGTTCACAGTCTCACTGTTTGAATATCTACTTTGTATGTTTTAATTTTGTAACTTGAACAACTATTTCTAAGAGGACAATATGTAATTTATCAACTAGTGATTTCTGGATGTTTATCTTTTTTGAAATTCTGTATTATTTCTACCCTTTTCATGTTTTTTTTCTCTTTAAATATATATATATATATATATATATATATATACATATATAAAGAAAAAGTGACAGAAAATTCATCAATCCTTTAGAGCTGGAGAGAAAAACAATTTGCATACATGAATAAATATATGCATGTGTGAGTGCCATATTGAAAAATACAAATTTTATAAATACTTTAAAATATTGTTAAACATAAATGCTCCATTCCAATTCAATGGAAAGCTAATAATGAATGAGAAAATTGAACAATTGAAATTCATATTTTAAAACGTCATAGTTTCCCATTACAAGAACAAAATTTGGTGTAAAAAATCTAAAATAATATTTTGGTTATTTATTGTTAATGAAGTGCTTTATAATTATATGCAATGTACCTCTGTAGTTCCTGTGGCCCAATCAATCATGTCATCAGATAAGGACAATTGTTGATCACATGGAACATGTCGGGTAAATATTCCTATCTTTACTTTAGCTCTAAGGCCTTCTGGAAAATTCCAAAAGTTGAGAATGTCATATTCTCCTTCATGTTTGCTTCTGTCATTCAAATTCACTTGGTCCCTAGCAGGATTGTTAAATTGAATGTTATCCAAAACTGAGTGAAGCTAAAAAATATGTCATCCTCTGATAAACATCCTCTGATAAACTTCATGATTAAGACACAAATGAACTAAGGAAAGCTCCTAATTATCTCTAATTTTTATTTCATCATGCAACATTGACACTGACATTTAATAAAGAAGAATAAATGACCCCCCTGGAAGACAAAATACCATGTTTTTCCTAAAAAGGCAATAGATATCTGGAGATAAGTTTTTATCCAATATAATTTAAATAAATTTTTCATGAATGATAGAAAAATTAGTATGTTACTTCATTAAGTTTATTTCTTATGTTTCCACAACATTTAGCAGCAAAATGAAGTTTCCACAAGCAAAAAAGACTGTAGTATAAGGTGGAAAATTAAGACACTATGTTTAATGTAGGGTTTAGCACAATTTAAATTCAAGAAATACAGACTTCTTTTATCCTTCAAGTAGCTTATTGAAAATATTTAGATTTCTATAACAAATATATTATCTAGATTGACAATTTCATGCTTTAGAGAAAAGCAATGATCTTGTTTCATATTGATGTTTTCGATGGCAGGGCCTTCTTACTAAGTGATCATTCTTACTAAGATCAAGATTTGCTTCTTTAACAGTGATCTTCTGTGGAATTATTTGTACTTTTGGATAATGTGCTCTAAACTTCTCAGAAAGTTGCCTGGATTACATTGCATGTCATTATTAAAAAAAAGTTGGTTTACCTGCCGGGAGAAAACATCATCACTTCTTTCTTTCCCATCAATGTCCTCTGTGCTTGTTGAAGAAGCATCTCATGGAGGGCGTGGACCACAGCATACACAGCACTGTGTATATTGTGACTCCAATCAGTCAGGGTTGTGTCAAAATGTTTCACAGGCAGCCATGCAAGAGAAGCTTTGGGTGTGCAGCACCAGCATCAGAAAATGAGCAATGGAAATTATTCAACCAAAACGAAGTGAGGTAAATGTCTTCTAGGTATTTAGGAGAATTGGCCTCTTGTACAAAAGTTTTGAAACCAGAAATTTCTTCATGGTGGTTAGAGAAAATGCTAGTCTCATGGAATGAATTAAGGATGAAATTTGTCCCATTCATGTCTGCATGCCATAATGAGTTTGTCATCCAGACTTTGTTAGTAAGTATTTCTATGTTATGGCTCACATCATTTAGGAAGTCAGTGTCATAGTCAATGCTTACCATATTACTTGTGATGTTTCCTTGGTCAGGATAATGTACTCTTTGCAAATGCTACATACGATACAAGATGAGTTAAGACCATTTTCATAAATGCTACACAGATTTTGTTTCTGTCCATCTCTCCTGTCACATCTTAGAGAAACTGAAGACCTTTCTGACCTTCCATAATGAGCAGTCTCACCCATGTCCGGCTGAAATAAAGCAGCAAAGAAGCCATAGCAGGGGCCAGAGGTATGTCATTGTGGGCTACCTGATAGAGAGAAGGAAACTGTCATTGTCTCAGCATAGGATCAAAAGAACCAAATTAACCTAAACAGAAAGAAAATTGGAAGGAACAGAAGGAAAATGTTGACATAAAGCACAAGGTCAAACCTGGAGAATTCAAATAGCAGTGAAGGATTAGAAGTACATCTACTCAACCATTCTTTTTATTTATCTCATTTCACAAAAGCTTTTTAGAAAACAACTATAGGGCACAATTTTTAGGAAACATTTTTGTTTCTTTATCCACCTATTTTTCTGTAGCCAAAAACAAACTTCTGAGCAAACCACTAAGTCTTGATGTAGTTTAACCATGATCCTTCTTCCATCCTGTTGAAGTCACCTCATAATGTTCCCATCAGAGACATCACCTTATCTCTTCCAATTTCACTCATCCTCACCTGTGGAAATTTGTAGAGTTCCAGGGAAGTTCTAATTTGTGCAGAAGATGCCTCCAATGTTAGTACTGCTACAGACTTGCTGTCTCTCTTGCAGGTGTAAGTAAGGATTTCATTCTGTCCTGTGAGCAAAATGATAGAATTCTCCAGCATCCTCCAGTGGCTGTAAAGGAAATTATGGAGCTCATATCCCAGAGACATGTTTGGTAAAAAAATGTGGATTCATGTTGACCTCTTCTGTGGTGAATAGGAAGGCTAGAACATTCTGGTAGTTGTTAGGCATTTGCCTGCATGGAAAGCATAGAGGTTTTTGTGTGAAAGATTTAATTTATGTTTATATTTCAATGCAGTACAATAGACTTCATGAACTGAATGCTCCTGTGTCTCCCTTAAATTAGGAACTGAAGCATAAATGTGCCATTATTAGCAGGTTTTTTTTTTTTGTCTTTTTGAGGCAAGGTTTCACTATGTGGTTCAGGTTGTTCTCAGGCTCACTTTGTACCTACCCTAGGCTGGTCTCAAACTTGCAAAGATCCTCCTACCTCAGCCTCCCAAGTGCTAGGATTACAGGCTTGCACCACCATGCTCTTCTACTAGCAGTTTGTTGTGGAGATGTAATTCGAGTTAAATGAGAACTGTAGTGAGGATTTCTAATGACTGAGGTAACTGCCTTGGAAGTTTTCAGGCTAATTGCTTTAACTTTTTACTATATGTGTATACATTAGTCAGACAGCCACTGATAAGTTAAAAAGCAGGTACTTTTGCATTTTCTGAGCCAAAACTTAAATATCAATAATTATAGTTTTAATCACTCAGTTGGTTCTCTATTTTTACATAGCAAGAAACATTCAGGTGATAGCCTGCCTGACTAAGGTTACATAAAGAGAAGCCTAATTCAATCTTTGGAAGAAATGTTCCCTGTGTAGTCTTAGATTTAATAGTTAAACAATTGAATAGTTCCAATTATAACAATGATACATGTGAAAGTGGAAATAGCAATGAAGAGAGAAAATAATGTTAAGGGAAACATCACTTCAAGAAGCTTTACTGTGGGATGCATATTGCGTAGTATAAGGCTGAAATTGAGTTGCCTACACCTCTGCCTCATCAGAGTTATGCATCTGAAATTCTGAGAAACAAGTTAAAGGCAGGAAGAATCACAGTCCTAGACTTACATTATACTACAAATCTACAGCTATAAAAACAGAATAGTATAGGTAAAACCTGACTTGTAAATCAAGGAAACCAAAAAGAATTCGCAGAAACAACCCTAGGCACACCAACCCATGTGATCTTTGACATGAACTGAATCCTTTCGTTGGATGATAGGTAGCATTTTCAATAAATGGTGCTTGGGTAACTGACTATATACATGGCAATGGTGATTCCCTGCCTGCATTCATTTCTCTCACAGTGAACTAAACTGTAATAAAAATATTCTAACATTAGATGATAAAAAAATCTCCTAGAAGAAAAAATATGAACAACAATTGAAATCACATGCATGGGAAGATTTTCTGAGAAAAATCCAAGTTACACCAGAAATATTACCAAAAGCAACAAATAGAATTGTATCAAATTGAAAATCTCTGCATGGCAAAGTGAACCATCAAAAGATTGAATTCATAATGTACAGAAGGGGAAAAATGTTACTCTTCAAAGGACTAATGGATAGGATGTGAAAAGAACTCTAAAACTAAACCCACAAATTTAAGATCCCAGTGAAAAATGGATAATTGAAATGATTAGACATTTTCCAGAGGAAGAAATACAAATAGCCAATAAATAAATGAAAAACATGTTCACCCTCAGTGGTCAGCTAAGTAATGCAAATTAAACAACACTGAGATTACATCATGCTCCAGAAAAAAAGTCTACCATCAAGAAAGCAAATGACAAAATATTCTCACAAGCCTGTGGGGAGAAGACTTTTTATTGTTAGTGAGAGTATGATCTGGTGCAGCCAATATGTAAATTGGCATGGAGATTCCTCAAAAGTCTGACAGTAGAAATTGCATTTGTCTGTGCTACACCCTTTCTGAGCATCTTCTCAATAGATTTCCAGACAAAATTCAAAATTGCTAAGTCTTTTTAAAACCATATATGTCCATGAACTGTTGAATGGACAAAGAAAATATGATATTAAACTAAATGCCATAAGACTCTGCTGTACAGAAAGATAAACTTGGGAAATGCCTGCATTGAGTGGCACTAGCTGAAGGCCTGCACAGTGTACTCCACCTAGATGTGAAAGTTTGGCATCTCAGAGCCTGGTAGGGCTCCACCAAGTGCCCCTAAAAAGCCAGGGGCTTGCAATAGGTCACTCAGGTCCTGGCTGGCCCCCCCCTAGGAACTCCAAATGGCAAGGGAACTTATTGTTTTGAGTGACAAGTACCAAAGGCCTGCACAGCAAACTCCACCTAAATGTGCTAGCTCAGCACCTCACTCAGAAACAAGTGGGGACCGACCCAGTGCCCCCAAACACCCAAGAGCCTGCAGTAGATTACTTAAATGGTGGCTGAGCCCCACTCAGTGGCCCCAAGTGGCAGAAGAACTACCTGTTCTGAGTAGTGTGAGCCAAAGACCTGTACAAAAAAGTCCACTAGCCATACAAGCTCAGTACTTTGCTCAGAACATGGTAAGGCCCTGCCCAGTGCCCCCAAAGACCCAAAGAACTTCGTGCACTGGGTGATGCAATGCAAAGATCTGAACAGTGAATTCCAAGTAGCCATGAAATCTTGGCACCTCACTCAGATCCCAGTAGGGTCCCACCCAGCATCCCCAAACAGCTGAGGGGCCTTGGTGTGCTGTGTATCATTAGCAGAAGGCCTGCACAGCATACTCCATCTAGGTGTTCAGCCTTGGTATATCACACAGAACATGATAGAGTCTCACACAACAACATTAAGAAGCTGAGGACCGTCAGAGGGCCACGTGAGTTATGCTGAAGTTTTGACCAGTGTACTCCTCACATTTGAGCAACTTTCAAGGGCCAATAGAGACCTGCTAAGGTCTGCCTAAAAGACTTTAACTCAACTGGGGAAACTCCTTGCAGTATGGACAGACATCCTTAATCCAGGAAGTAATTGAGAACTTGCAATCAGCAGCACAGGGAGATACAGGAAAATGATAAAATAAAAGATCAAAATGCAATCTCAAATCTACAGCCTGTTCCAAATAAGCCTAGGAGACATTGACATAGAAGAAAGTTTAAGCCATACACCTGAAACTCCTGAAATGATAGTGATTTAGGTAAAGAAATAACTCCATGAAGCTGTAAAATAACTCATATCAGAAATAATCTCCCAGGTAAAAGAACAAATGACAAACATAATAAAACAAATACTGAACACATCTAAAGACATAGTTAAGAGAATTGAGGAGCACAGCAAAAAGACGGAAACCTTGAATGAACAACATAAGTATGCAATAGAATACATGAAACAGATTCAAGGAGATATCCAGGAAATCAAAACTTCTATCAAATGCTGGCAAAACTGCCTGAATGAATCTGAAGATAGATTTTCAGACTTTGAAGACAATATTACAGCTACTGAACAAGAAAGGAAAGTTCTTTTTTTAAAAAAAAAAAACAAGGAATCAGGAAATAACAATTCAACACTTGCAAGATAATACAAAGAACAATATAAGATTGATAGTTGTAAACAAAAAGGTGACAAGACAAATGATATAAAAAGCCTATTTACAGAAGGAATAGCCAAAAACTTCTTAAACATAAGAAAAGAAATTGACATTCAAATAAGTAAAGCATATAGAACTCTAAATAGCCACAAACCAAAACGAATCAACATACCAGAAATTAAACATAAGAAGAGAATATTAAAAGCTGTTAGAGAAAAGAAACAGATTACCTACAAAAGAGAGCCAATCAGAATCACAGCAGACATCTCAACACAAACAATAAAGTTAAAAAGATCATGGAATGAAGTATTTCAATTCTTAAAGGAAAACAATTTCCAACTTAGATTGATGTACCCTGCAAAATTGTGATTGAAAAATCCATGGATAAATCAGATACTTCCATGAGAAAGAAAAGCAAAAAAAACTTACGACTGTGAACCCTGCAAAGAATATTGAAAGATATTCTAAAAGTACATAAAAATATCTATGACTCCAAGAACACCAAGAAGAAGAAAAAAACGAAGCAAGACAAATAATTAAACAAAGAAGAATGATAAGGACCAACAGCAGAAAGATAACATGACAAAAATGAACCAACATGTAACAGTTATAAACATTAATGTAAATGGACTCAATTTACCAATAAAAAGAAACAGACTGACAAAATGGTTCAAGAAAGAACATTTGACCATATGCTGTCTCTAAGAAACCCATCTAATCCAAAAGGAAATTCATAGACTTAAAGTCAAAGGATGGAAAACAATATTGCATGCAATAGGAACCAAAAAGAAAAGCAGAGGTAGCTACTCTGCTTGCAGACAATGTGAACTTCAAACCAAAAATGATCAGAAGAGATAAAGAAGACACCACATATTCGTTAGGGGAAAACTTCAAGAAGATGAAAATTCTAAATATATATGCATCAAACTGGGTTCACCAAGCTATATAAAACAAATATTAATAGAAATGAAGAATCATATAAACAATAACACAATTAAAGTGAGAGCTTAATAACCCATTGACACAAAGTGACAGATCAACTAGACAGAAAATCAGCAAAGAAATAACAGAAATGGATCAAACTTTTGAATAAATGGACTTAGTAGATGTGTACAGAATGTTCCATCTAACAACATCATAATATACATTCTTCTCAGCTGCACATGGGACATTGTCTGAAACAGATCATACAATAGCCCACAGAATATGCTTAAGTAAATGCAAAGGATTCTGTATTATCTCATACATATTATCTTATCATAGTGCCAAGAAAGTAGAATGCAGTGACAAAATAAACTGCAAAAACTTAATAGACACATGGAAATTAAATAATACCCTCCTGAACAGTCAATTGGTCACAGGAGAAATTAAAGTAGAAAATAAACAATATCTACAAGCTAACAAAAAAATACAAATACAACTTACTGGAACCTGTCAGATGCAATGAAAGCTGTCTTCAGAGGGAAATCAATTGCGAATTTCCACATCAGGAAAACAGAAAAAACACAAATAAACAACCTGATGCTACACCACAAACATCTAGAAAAACAAGAGCAAGTCAAGCCCAAAGCCAAAAGAAAGGAGTAAATTATAAAGAGCAGAGCAGGAATTAATGAAATAGAAGCCATGAAAACAAAACAATTTATGAATCAAAGAGTTATTTACTTGAAAGAATAAATAAAATTGTTAAGCTCCTAGCCAACCTTATTTAAAAAGGAAAGAAAAAAAACACAAATTAATGTAATAAAGAATGGAAAGAGCAAAATCACTACAGACACTGTGGAAATACAGAAGGTCAACAATACTTCAAAAATCTTTACTCCCATATATTGAATAACACAGAAGGAATAGAAAGATTCCAAGAAATATATGAATTATCAAAGCTGGATGAAGAAGATGTAAATTTTCTGAATAACTTACTTTCAGTTAATGTAGTTGAAAATGTAATTAGAGCCTTATGAACAAAGAAAAGCCTGGGTCCTAATGGACTGATGGATGAACTCTAGAAAAAATCAAGGAAGACTTTATGCCAAAACTCATCACAGTTCAATGAAATTGAAAGAGAAACAATTCTTTATAACTCATTCCTGGAAGAAAGTGTGACCCTAATAGCAAAACCAGAGAACAATCAATAAAAAAATAGAATTACAGTCCATCTCCCTAATGAGCATAGATGCAAAAATCCTCACTAAACTAAAACAAACAGAATTCAGCAAGTCATCAAAAATATTATATACCACAACCAAGAGTGATTTATCCTGGGAATACAAGGACTGTAAACATACACAAATCTATAAGTGCAATATATCATATTTTTTTATTTAGTGAGAAAAAAACAGAAAAAAGATAGAAATATTACAGAATTTCAACAAAAGAAGATAAATAGTAAGAAATCACTAGCTGATAAATTGCATATTGTTCTTTTAGAAATAGTTTTTCAAGTTACAAAATTAAAGCACACAAAGTGGACACTCAAGCAGTGAGAGTGCAAACAGATCTCTTCAACAATCCAACAAGAACTTAGAAATATGGATATCAATCCCACACACCTAAACATACATGCAGTTATATCTTTTATAGCGCTTCCTATTTCTTCTGTTTTTACAATAGCAATTATACATTTTTAAAATTTTAAAGAGAATAAAAAAACAAAACAGAAAAAGGGTAGCAATAATACAGAATTCTAAAAGAAAGAAAGAAAAAGAAAGAAAGAAAGGAAAATGAGAAAAATCCCCACTAAGAAGTCAGTCATTTATAAATTGCATACTGTCATTCTGGATGTAGTTGTTCAAGTTACAAAGTTAAAGGGAACATAGTAAACATTCAAACAGTCAGACTACAAACAGTTCTGCTCAAAGATCCAACAAAGATTCAGCAATATGGTCATCTATTTTACACACTCAAACAAACATGCAGTTATATCCTTTAGAGCACTTTCTTTTCCTCTCTTTTTTACAATAGCATTTACACATTTTGGTTTTATTATACTTGCAGTTCTTATTTACTTTTTACACTAGAGACACAATATGATATTGATAAATATGATTCTTATTTATTTCACTAATGAGGATAGTCTCAAGTTGTCTCCATTTACCTATGAAGGCCTCAAGACCATCCTTTTTATAGCCGAGTAATATTCCATTGTATAAAAATGCCACATCATTTTCATCCACTCTGCAGTTGATGGGCATCTTGGTTGTTTCCAGGATTTAGCTATCACAAATTGTGCAGCTATGAACATGGGTGCACATATATCACTGTGATATGAACTTTTCAGTTCTTTGGGGAAAATACCTAGTAGGAGAATAACTGGATTGAATAGGGCTTCCAATCCTAGTCTTCTGAGAACTCTCCATATGGATTTCCATAATGGTTGCACCAGTCTACATTCCCACCAACAGTGGAGCAGTGTTCCTTTTTCCCTGCAGCCTCGCCAACATTTGTTATCAGTTGGTGTCTTGATGGCAGCTATTCTTTCTGCAGTGAGGTGGAATCTCAGTGTTGTTTTAATTTGCATTTCTCAAATGATCAGTGTTGTTGAACATTTCTTCATGTATTTATTTGCCATTTGTATATCTTTCTGTGAGAACTGTGTGTTCATCTCAGATGCCCATTTTTGGACAGGGTCTTTGAATTTAGGGGGCTTGATGTTTTTCAATTCTTTTTATGTTCTTGATATAAGTCCTTTGTCTGAGGGGTTGCTGGCTAAAATTCTTTCCCACTCTATGGGTTTTCTTTTCACTCTGTTGGTGATTTCTTTGAAGTACAGAGTCTTTTCAATAATATGAGATCCCATTTGTTGATTCTTTGAGTGTTTCCCGTGCAATTTGTGTTTTGTTCATGAATTCTCTGCCTACTCCTATGTCTCCAAGACTTTTACCTACCTTGTCTTCCAGTAGGTTTAGTGTTTCTGTTTTAATATTGAGGTCTTTGATCCATTTAGACTTTAGTTTTGTGCATGGTGATATGCATGTATCTAGTTTCAGTCTTTGGCATGTAGAGAGCCAATTTTTCCAACACCATTTATTAAAGAGACTATCCTATTTCCAGTGGATATATTTAGCCCCTTTGTCAAATATCAGGTGGCTGAGTGTCTTTGTAGTTGTGCTTGCATTTTCTAATCTGTTCCATTGATCCTCAGGTCAATTTCTTTGCCAGTACCAAGCTGATTTGATCACTGTGGCTTTATAGTACTGTTTCAAGTCAGGAATTGAGATGCATCCTGTCTTCATTATGTTGCCTAGAATTGCCTTTGCTATTCTAGTTTCCAAATGAATTTTAGGAGTGTTTTCTTTATATCTGTGAGGTATGTCAATGGTATTTTGATTGGGATTGTGTTAAATCTGTATAACAGTTTTGGAAGTATGGCCATTTTCACAATATTGGTTCTTCCTAACCAAGAGCAAGGAATATTCTTCTATTTTCTAATATCCCCTATAATCTCCTTTTTCAACATAGTATAATTTTCAGCATATAGGTCTTTTACATTTTTAGTTAGGTTGATAGCTAAGTATTTCATTTTTTTACATGTTATTATAAAGGGCGATATTTCCATAATTTCTCTCTCAGTGAGTTTTTTGTTTGTGTACAGGATGCTATTGATTTTTGAGCATTGACTTTGTATGCAGCTACATTGCTGAACTTGTTTATTATGTCTAGTAATGGAGATTTTTGGGTCTTCTATATAGAGTATCACGTTATCTGCAAACAGTGATAATTTAACTTCTTCCTTTCCTATCTTTACTCCTTTTATCTCTCTCAATTGTCTGATTGCCCTGGCTAGTGTTTCCAGAACTATGTTGAAAAGGAGTGGTGATAGTGGATATCCTTGTCTTGTTCCTGATTTTAAAGTGAAAGCTTTCAGTTTTTGTCCATTTAGTATAACGTTGGCTGTTGGTTTGTCATAGATGGCCTTTATAAGTTTGAGGTAGACACCATGTATTCCGAGTTTCTGAAGGTTTTTTTTTTTTAATCATGAACATGTGTTGGACTTTGTCAAAAGCTTTTTCTGCATCTATTGAGATGACCATGTGGTTTTTGTTTTTGGCTCTGTTGATGTGGTGTATTACATTTATTGATTTGCATATGTTAAACCATCCTTGCATTCCTGGAATGAACCCCACTTGGTCATGATGTATAATCTTCTTGATGATTTGCTGCATTCTATTTGCCAGTATTTTGTTGAAAATCTTTGCATCAATGTTCATTAGTGAGATTGGCCTATAGTTCTCTTTTTTGGTTGGATCTTTCTCTGGTTTTGGTATCAGAGTAATACTTGCCTCCAGGAATGATTTAGGGAGGATTGCTTTCTTCTCAATTTCATTGAAGAGTTTAAGAAGTATTGGCATCAAATCTTCTCTAAATTTCTTGTAGAATTCAGCTGTGAATCCATCAGGACCTGGGATTTTCTTTGTTGGTAAGTTTTTAATTACAGTTTCAATTTCCATAGCTGATATTGGGTTGTTCAAAATTGCTATATCTTCTTGGTTGAGCTTTGGTAGTTCATATGTTTCTAGAAATCTGTCCATTTCCTCTGTGTTTTCCACTCTATGTGAATAGAGATTTTCAAAGTAGTTATTCATGATCTTTTGAATTTCCATGGGATCTGTAGTAATTTCTCTCTTTTCAGTTCTTATTGCATGAATTTGGGTTTTTTCTTTCTTTCTCTTGATAAGGTTAGCTAGGGGTTTGTTAATTCTGTTTATTCTCTCAAAAAACCAGCTTTTCAATTTATTAGTTCTTTGTATTTTTTTTTTTTAGTTTCAATTGCATTGATTCTTGCTCCAATCTTTACAATTTCCTCTCTTCTGTGAGCTTTGGGTTTAGCTTGCTCTTCTTTTTCTAGAAGCTTGAGATGGAGCATTAGGTTGTTTATTTGTGTTCATTCTGTTTTCTTGATATGAAAATTTATTGCTATAGATTTCCCTCTTAAGACTGCTTTCATTGCATCCCACAGATTAGATTATGTTATTACTATATTTTCATTGAATTGTAGGTATTGCTTTATTTCTTCTTCAATTTCATCTGTGGCCCACTGGTTGTTCAAAATGCTGTTATTTAATTTCCATGTATTTATGCAGATTTTACAATTTCTTTTGCCTTTAATTTCCAATTTCAGTGCACTCTAATCAGATATTATGCATGGTGTGATTTCAATACCTTTGCATTTACTTAAGAATGTTTTATGGGATAATATATGGTCTATTTTAGAGAATGTCTCATGTGCAGCTGAGAAGAAGGTGTATTCTGATGTGGTTGGGTGGAACACTCTGTAAATGTCTACTATGTCCAATTGCTCACAGGTATGATTCAGTTCTGTTATTTCCTTGCTGAGTTTTTTGTCTGGGTGATCTATCTCTTTGTGACAATGGGCTGTCAAGTTCTCCTGTTATAATTGTGTTCTTGTGTCTTTGGTTTTTCATGTCCAGTAGTATCTGTCTTATATAGTTTGGTGCTCCTGTATTTGGTGTATATATATTTATAATTGTTAGTTGCTCCTCTTGAATTTTTCCACTAACAAGTATGTAATGACCTTCTCTATCTCTTTTAATCATTTTAGGTTTGAAGTTCACATTGTCTGCAAATAGAATAGCTACCCCTGATTTTTTCTGGGTTCCTGTTACATGGAATTCTGCTTTCCATCCTTTGACTTTTAATCTATGATTTTCCTTTTGGGTCAGATGTGTTTCTTGTAGACAGCATATTGTGGGATCCTGTTTCTTGATCCATTCTGCAATCTATTTCTTTTGATAGGCAAACTGAGGCCATTTATATTTATGGATATCACTGATATGTACTGGCTGACTTTGCCATGTTATGTTCCAGTTGTTTCTTTCTGCTTTTCCCCTTATTTAATTGCTTATTGTACCTGGTGCTTTCTTTCTGTTGTTGTTTTGGGGATTGTGGTCATTTTTATCTCTGTCCAGTATGTCTTTCAGTTCTCTTTCTAGGGTTGATTTAGTGGACATGAATTTCTTCAGTTGTTCTTTGTCATGGAAGTATCTTGTTTCTCCATTAAATTTGAATGAAAGTTTTCCTGTGTACATCAGTCTGGGTTGAAGGTTGTTTTCTTTCAGGGCTTGAAATACCTCACTTCAAGCTCTTTTGACTTGAGGGTTTGTGTTGAAAAGTCTGCCATGATTCTAATGGGTTTTTCTCAATAGGTGAGTTGTGTCTTTTCTCTGACAGCTTTTAGTATTCTGTTTTTATGCCCTATGTCTGAGATCTTAATTATTATGTGTCTGGGTTTGGATTTATTTTGATTGTGACTGTTTGGTGTTCTATATGCCTCACTTATCTGCATATCAGATTCTTTCCCCATGTTTGGGAAATTTTCTGCTATTATTTTTGTAAATACTTTATGTATGTCATTTGCCTGCACTCCTGTAGCTTTGCTAATGCCCATTATTCTTATATTGTTGCTCTTGGCATCATCATGAAGCTTCTGCATTGTCATTTCATTCTGCTTTGTTATTTTTAAAAGTTCTATCCTTTCCTGATCACTAATTGTGATCCTGTCCTCAAGGTCCAATATCCTATCCTCAGCTTCCTTTAGGCAGTTTTGCATCCTTTCAATAGAATTTTTTGTTTCTTGGATGTCTCTTTGAGTTTGTTTCATGAATTCTACTTGTTTTCTACATTGTTCACTCAAAGTTTCAATCAGTTTCCCATGCTCATGTACTTTTTTCTCTAGTTCTTCTTTAGCCGCATTCAACAACTCCTTTATTAAGGTTGTTATTTCTATCTTTACATGGGAGAGTTTTTCTAATTTGATTTCCTCTATAGCCTGATAGAGTTGTTGTTTTATTTCACTCGCTATCTTTTCAGAGATTACTGGTGTGTTACTTTTGGGGTCCTCTATTTCAATGTCTCCTATACTTGCTTCTGGTGAACTATATGTTTGAGACTGCATTTTGCTTTTTCATTTTGTCATTTTCACTCTGCCTGATGTTTCTATGTGTAGGAGGGGATCACACACACTCTTTTCAGACTCACCAAAGTCTTAGCATTAGTTGGTGGGGGTTTTACTACTGGCTCTATTTATCCACTGTACACCTCTATTTTAGGGGCATACTCACCACACTGAGACAGTTAATCTGATGTAGTCCAAGGTTCACCACCTGGGAACAATGTTCCCAAGTTTTTCACATGAACTGGAGCCTGCTGAGGTCTTCTGATGTTCCAGGTGGGAGAGCGGGTCCAGCAGAAGCAGCCTAGGGCATTTTTCATTCTTGCGAGGGCTTCCAAGATGTTCCAGGTGACAGGGTGCACCCACAGTGGAGGTTCCAGGCCGCTTATGTCCAAGGCAGGCCTCCTTGATGTTCCCAGAGGCAGGATGGGTGCTCAGAGGAGGTTCCATGCAGCCTATGCCTGAGGAGGGCTACCTTGATGTTCCCAGTGGCAGTGCAGGCCCATGGTTGGGGTCCCAGGCAGCTTATGCTTGATGCAGACTTCTGCTAAGTTCCTGGTGTCAGGGTAGGCCCATGGTGGAGGTTCTAGGCAGGCAGCTTACACCTGATGTAGGTTTCCGCTTAGTTCCCGGTGGCAGAGTGGGCCCTTGGGGGAGGTTCCAGGCAGCTTACCCCTGATGTAGGCTTCTGCTAAGTTCCTGGTGGCAGCGTGGGCCCATGGTGGAAGTTCCAGGCAGCTTACACCCTATGCAGGCTTCCGCTAAGTTCCAGGTGCCAGGGCAGGCCCATGGTGGAGGTTCCAGGCAGTTTATGCCTGATACATGCTTCTGCTAAGTTCCTGGTGGCAGGGCCAATATATCATATTAATAGAGCCAAAGATAAGAATCATATGATCATTTCAACAGATGCAGATAAAACCTTTGATAAAGTCCAATACTCATACATGATAAGAAACTTATAAAAAATCAGAATAGATGATCTCTACCTCAATCTTCTAAAAGCCATGTATGACAAACCAACAGCCAACATCATATTTAATGTTCAAAAACAGAAATATTTCTCTCTAAGCTCAGGAACAGGATATCCATTATCACCATTCCTATACAATATAGTGTTGGAAATATTAGCCAGAGCAATTAGACAAGAGAAAAATAAAAGTAATAAGGATAGGAAAAGAAGAAGTTAAAGTATCATCATGTGCAGGTGACATGGTACTCTATGTAGAAGACTCAAAAAACTCCACTGAATGACTTCTAGATGTAATAACCAAATTCAGTAATGTAGGTGAATACAAAGTCAACACTCAAAAATCAATAGAATTTCTGTACACAAAAAAGAAACTTCCTGAGAGAGAAATAAGACAAAATACACCCTTCACAACAGCATCCAAAAAAAAAAAAAAGGAGAGAAATACTTAGGAATCAACCTAACAAAGGAAGTAAAAGATCTATTCAGTAACAATTATAATACTCTAAAAAAAATCAAAGAAGATCTTAGAAAATGGAAATACATTGCTTTTTCATGGATAGGGAGAACAAAAATTGTGAAAATTGCCATTATTCCAAAATTGCTTTACAGATTTAAAGCAATTCCAATCAAAATACCATTAGTATACCTCACAGATCTAGAGAAGTCATTTCTAAAGTTCATCTGGAACCAGGAAAGACCTAAAACAGCAAAGGCAATTCTGGGCAAAAACAGAAAGGAAAGAGGCATTGAAATCCCTGACTTGAAGCTATACTACAAAGCTACTGTAATAAAATCAGCATGGTACTGGAATAAAAGCAGACCTGAGGACCAGTATAGTAGATTAGAAGGGATGTCCACAACTACAAACACACTCAGTCACCTTAACATTGACAAAGGGCCCAAACATGTTCACTGGAAGAATAATAACATGTTTAATAAGTGGTGCTGGTTTTATTGGCTTCCCATATACCAAAAACTAAAGTTAGACACGTGCCTATCACTGTATAGTAAAATAAGTTAAAGTGGATCAAAGATCTAAATATTAAAACAGAAACACTAAACCTTCTGGAAGGCAAAGTAGGTCTTGAAGACACGTGGGTAGGCAGAGAATTAATGAACACAAATCAAACCTCATGGGGAATACTTTCCAGAGTGAACAACTTAGATCTCTTTTTATTAAAAAGCTTTTCATATCAAAAGAAATTGTCAACAGAGTGAAAAGAAAATCCACAAATTGGGAAGTCTTAGTCAATTGTCCCTCAGTCAAAGGAATTCTATCTAGAACATATAAAGAATAAAAATTCAGGCCCCCAAAATTAAAAGACCATATGCAATAATGGACATCCAAGATGAATGCACAATTCTCAGCTGAAGAAATACAGATGGCAAATAAATACATGAAGGTATGTTCAACATCATTGGTTATTAGAGAAATGCAAATTTTATTTTATTTATTTTTTTAAGTTTTATTCAAAGAGAGTGGAAACATAAAGCAAAACAGAAAAAAGGGTAGAAATAATACAGAATTTTGAAAAAAATGAACAATAAGAAATCAATAGTTGAGATATTATTACATGTTGTCTTCCTGGATGTAGTTGTTTAAATTACAAAATCAAAGCATACAGAGTGGACATTCAGTGAGGCTGCAAACAGCTCCATTCTCTGATCCAACAAAAACTTAGCAACATAATTATCATTCCTATACCTTTAAATATACATACAGTTATATCCTCTAGAGCACCTGCTTTTCCTCCTTTTGCTTTTTAAGTCCATTTTCTGTTTAGTTATATCATGTTTCAGGTTGCTCAGTGCCTTGCTGATCTGTTTTGTTGTTGTTACTTACTTAAAATTTTTTTCTTATTTATTATTATGTGTTATTTTATTTATTTATTTTATTTTGAAGTTAGTAAAATACAGCAGAACAAGACAGGACATAGCCAACTGAGTCAGTGTGGTGAAATTGGCACAGAACCTCACAGCAGGCCACCAGGACAACAGCAATAGGCACAATAGTGTATCTGGTTTTCTTCACAATAGTTTTTCCTTCAATCAGGAAGAGCAATATCGAAGGAAATACTGAAATTACAGGAACAGAATATTGAATAGAGCAATACCATTGATCAAAACGGAGAAACAGAGATAAAAATATTTGCCCTCAAAGAGATGGCAGAACAAAATCCCCCTTATTTGCTATGTCGCATATAGTCGAACTTGCAAGACATGCTTAGATCTCCGGCTCTCACTTGCTAGTGGGGGTGGGGATGGATGTTTGATTCTTAGTCCATGCCCCGGTAAGCTCATGGCCCCTCACCAGAGGGGTGAACTGGCTGCCTGTTTTCCCAGCACCCCAATGTCCAACATGGCACATTGCAGATCTCAGGAAACGCTGATATGGTTCTCACCCTGGGGCGGCTGTGGCTTGCCAAGCCACAGCCACTTAGCAGTGCAGCATGCTGGCAGCTCAAGAAATGCAAATTTTAAAACAACACTGAGATTACATCTCATTTCAAAAAGAATGGCCAGGATCAACAAAACCACCAATAACAAATTCTGGAGAGGCTGTGGGAAGAAAGAGGAACTCTTCTCCACCGTTGGTAGGAGTGTAGGCTGATTCAACCACTGTGGACATCAGTCTGGATGTTCCACAAACAGCTGGGATTGGAGGTTCCATTTGACCCAGATATTTCACTTCTGGGTATATACACAGAAGAATTGAAATCATCACTCCACAATGATACACATGCACCCATTTTTATAGTGGCACAATTTGCAATAGCCAAATCTTGGAAACAATACAAATGCCCATAAATTGAAGGATGGGTAAAAAAAAGATTTGGGTTTTTATATAATGGGATACTACTCAGCTATAAATAAGGATCACACTGAGGCTTTTGTAGGTAAATGGATGTGACTAGAGAACATTTTCATAAGTGAAATAAATCAAACTCACATGTATAAATACCATATTGTCTCCCTAGTGTAAGAAACTGAAAACTTAAGATATAAAATCTTCAATAACATGAAAGGGTAAGAAACTGCTCAAAGGTGAAAAAATAACTCAGGTAGGAAAAGGAGAAAAGAAAGGGGAAAGAAAAAAATATATAGATTTGTATATAGCTAAGATGGTTGTGCTACTTATTGTATGAGTTCTTTGAACAAAACAGCTAATAGTAAGGATTAGATCAATTTTGCATGTTTATATCTGGTAATATAAGGAATTCTTTTGAAGATAACTGTGAAATTTAACACCTTAGTAACACTCCTACTACCTTGTTTTGAAAGCCTATATTGTTATTGTTTTGGACTCTTCATTAGTGTTATTTATTTGGCTCTTTTGTTTCTTGTTTTTCTTGTATTTTATTTTGTTTTCCCTCTAATACAGAAAGCTTAGCTCTACATTTTTAGGGTTATGCATGCTTAGATCTTCTTCTAAAGAGTTTGCAAGAATTGATTCATTACATGTGGTGGTATCAACAGCTACTTAGCAGAAAACAAGACATCATGGTAGCCATTTTTGATCTCCTATCATCTTGTTTTGAAGTCCAAAAATGATTTTATTCTTTATTTTTATTGGTTTTAGGCTGTTTTTATTATTTTATTTCAATATTTGTAAAGGCACCAGGATCTATTTTAAAGAGAACAAGAGATATTTTGTTAGACATTGTTAATTTTCCTATCATCTGGTTTTGAAGGCCTATAATGATTACATTCTTTTGTTTTAATCAGTTTCATACTATTTTATATTGTTTGAATTTACTATGTGTGAAGATATGTACAATTGTTTCAAAAAATGAGACATTATGATAGCCACTGTTGATTTCCTGTTGACTTGTTTTTAATTCTTGTGTTGCTTGCATCTTTTTTTCTGATATGCTTTGTTCTATTTTATTCTATTTAAAATAAAAGAATCATTAAAAAAAGATAAACAACTCATTTGTAGGAAAATGGATGGCCCCTGTGGCTATGTTATTAAGTGAAGTCAATCAGACACATGAGCTTAAAAATCACATGGTTTCTCCTGAGTACAAAGCTGAATGCAAAGTGTGAAATAAAACACAGATAACAGAAAAAGAGAGGAGAAAGGCAGAAGTAAAGATTTTGCAATTTAGCATGGACAATATATCTAAAATATATATTGTCTTGATTTATTATAATTGTTTCATGTCTCTTATATGTTTTGTGCTATGAGTCTGGTTGTTAATTGGTTTATATAATAAGTGACTGTATATGGATATGGATGATAACTAACCAAATCTGATGCTGGAAAAAAACAGGAGGGGGTGGTGAAGAAAAAAGAATGGAGTCGTGGTATTCATGTGGGTTCACTCCCACAACAATGCAATCACTGTGTATAGCAAGCACGTACTATAAAATTAAAATTGGAAAAGTATTTTTTTATTTTGACCTAAAAATAAAACTAAAACAATTGCCCAAGTGACTAAAGTTAGCTTATCGGTACTGAAATGGAATATCCAACACAAGCTGAGTCTGAATGGATTTACAGATCAATTGCTTTAACACAAGCTGAGTCTGAATGGATTTACAGATCAATTGCTTCTAAAATATCAGAATAGTAATGGGACACAGCGTTGCACACTGTAATCCTGGCTCTGAATCTGGGCGCTAAAGCAAGATGATTGCAATCACAGCACTGTTGGGACAGTTTAACACTGGTAAGTGTTTGTGGCAAAATTTTTTAAAAATTAAGACAGTCCAGTGATCTATTTCAGAATGAAGGCATGAGCTTCCAATTGCACTACTGTAAAAAAAGGTGTGCCCTTCCAGTAATGTATTTTTAAAATTAATTTTACTGGTATAATTTAGATGTAGAAAGTGATCAAATTCATCATAGAGAATTTGTACCTGTGTGTGATATATCTCAATTCCTCTTTTTTCCCAATCCTCTCCTGCCCTGCAAATCCTTTTCTCTTCCTTATTTACAAAGCTTTGTTTTCATTTATCCATTTTAATCTTTTTTACTTGTCTCTTCTTTCTATAATAGAAAGTGAATACATTCAACACAATTAAGGTGTGTTTTCTATAAAATTTCCATGGGATTGCAGTAAATACTGAAAAAAATTGAGTAAAGAATAATCCTGAAGAATCATTACAAACATTAATAGTTTTTAAAAAATATCCTCACATTTCCACAAAGAGAAAAACAACATTATGTTCAAATTTAGACAGTATTTCATGTCATTAGATCACTAATTAGAGAAATTTAACATTACTGTTATCTGAATGTAAATAAAACAAAATCTCTCTCCACAATTATGCAATCAGGGCACAAGAAGTGTTGGATATTTCAACCTGGTTGATTTGATCAGTGGAAAATGTAAATGTAAATCCACACATAGCACTTCATCTCAGAAAAAATGCAATTAGTATTTGATAAATAAAAAGAAACTAAAGATAAAACAAAACAGAAATCTTTTAATTCAAAACTAGCTCTCACTCAAAGTAAATGTCCGTAAGTCACAGTGTTAGTGGATGAGGGCAGGCACACACATTTCTCTTCCTAGGGCAGAACTGCATAGGAAACTCCTGCAACCCCTCCCTGTAGATCTTGTGATCAGAAAACTAGTGGAAGTCTTCCAGTTGAGAGGGCTGATTTCCTTTGCATATTGTGTGCTGAAACTTCTTTCATATTCTATTCAATTATATTATTATTTTGTTTTTTTCTGGTTACAGAAAAATAAGACAGAATAAGAGCTATGAGGATAGAATGCAAGAGAACTCAAAGCACAAGGTTCCACCTATGTTCTCCAGCACAGTCATGAATAATGCTGACTTCTCCCAGCATGAGTGTATGTTATTACACACGGAGCACTGCCCACTAGGAAAGCTTCCCCAAGCTGTTTGTCCAGGGAGTGCTCTTGTGATGGTGGTGCTCATAGCAGTGCTGGTGTCCATTTGGAGAGGCATGGTCAATGTAGATGTTTGGAGCAAACATACAGCTGGCAGAGGTCTCTGCTGAGCTGGCACTAAATTTTTTTTTCCATTTTTTTATTTAAAGAGAAAAAAACAGGAAAAAGGTAGAAATATTACAGAATTTCAAGAAAAGAAGATAAATAGTAAGAAATCACTAGTTGATACATTACACATTGTTCTTTTAGAAATAGTTATTCAAGTTACAGGATTAAAGCACACAAAGTAGGCACTAAAGCAGTGAGAGTGCAACAGATCTGTTCAACAATCCAACAAGAACCTAGAAATATGGTCATCAATCCCACACATCTAAACATACATGCAGCTATATCTTTTATAGCACTTCTTTTTCCTCTTTTTTTTACAATAGCGATTATACATTCTTAAAATTTTATTTAAAGAGAAGAAAAAAGAAAAAAAACCAAAAAGGGTAGCAATAATAGAATTCTAAAAGAAAGAAAAAGGAGATGGCACTAAAAATTTTAACCCTTTGCCTTTGAATGTATTTTCTTTTCTCTTGTTAGTACATTTATTGGGATAAATATTCCTAAGAAGCTGAGTATGAAGAACATTTTGTGTAAAAATAATGATCAGGCAATATTTCTGTGTTATCATAAGGAGTGTTTAGTATCATTCTGGAGTTTCTTAGCCATAAAATAAATATTAAGATATAAAGGAGGAAAGACAATGGACTGGGCCAGCACATATTAGTGTTTCATAAAGGAGAAAACTGTCCAACCTAAAAGTTCCTTAAATAATGCAGTAAAGCAAGACTCCCAGTGGAAAAAAAACTGTGAGCCAATCAAAATGAAAATATATGAGAATCATTAGTTTCCAGTATAAAATTGCTATCTTACAGGATTTTGTGAAAACATAGACATATAGCTATACAACAGTTAATGAGTTTTATGATACTTTTGTGTAATAGGAAGTAAAAGTTTACATGGGGAGGTGAACTAGTGAGCGGGGAATGGGAAAGGAAGGAAACAGAAAAAGAAATATAAGGAAAAATTCAAACAAAAATTGGTAAATAAAGAAGTGAAGGAGGGTTGAAGGAAAGAAGGGGAATGGGAAAATAAAAAGACAAGAGTTGTGAAAATAGATTGTTTTAATGCAAAACTAATTGAAAAGGCAATAAATAATTTCTGGATTAATATAAACATACAACTAAACATTGGAATACATGGTAAAGAGGAATAAAAGAGTCAAGAGAGAAGTTAATTTTTGCTAAGTAAAATTTCCTGCTTATTTCAGCTTTAAAATGATATATGCAAAATATTTGCAATGAGCCCAGTAAAACATTTTAAAATATAGGTCATGGTTAACAAATTTATATTTTTTTATTTAAAGAAAATGAAACAGAAAGAGGGTAGAAATAATACATTTCAAAACAAAACAAAAAACCCTACAAATAATAACCAGTAAGTAATCACTAGTTGATAATTACATATTTTCCTCTTAGAAGTAGTTGTTCAAGTTACAAAAGTAAAGCCTACAAAGTGGACATTTAAACAGTGAGACTGCAATCAGTTCTGTTCATCTGTCCAACAAAAACCTAGTAATATGGTTATCAGTCCTACACACTTAAACGTACATGCAGTTATATCCTTTAGAATACTTTCTTTTCCTCTCTTTTTTCTGTGCAATAACTGTAATCCATTCTCATAAACTGTTTAGAAGTTCTGCATATGTATAAGTCTCTACATGTATACCTAACCTTTCTGTATTAGAGGGAGAAACAAATCAAAACAAGTCAATAATACAAATTCCTAGAGAAACACTAGATGAAAAGGACATATACAACCAAAATACTCAGTTATCTACAGTAGTTACTTTGATTCTCTTGTTATTTTCAATAAAATTTTCTATGTTATCAGACATAGTATAATTAAACATAGCAGTACATAACACTATTAATAATAGTGAAACATTGGACACATTGACTTCAAAGGCAGTTAAAAATCAAACCAGAATGGGTATCCTATTGAATTTTTATCATCTTCAGTGTAGTTGCCTCTACTCGCAGCCTTGATACTCTCAGGCATACAAGATTTGAATAAAATCAGTCAAGACAGAACAGTGATGTAGCCAATCTTCTCTGCCTCATATCTGCTATGCCATTTTTCTGTTATTGTTATTTGTTTACTTTTCTCCTTCATTCCATTGTCTGCCCCTTTCACTGAGGCCTTACTGCCATTGTTCCTGGAACCCTGGTTATTTTCTTCTCTCTGTCTAGAATGTCCTTCAGCATTCTCTGTAGGATTGGATTGATGGTCATGAACTCCCCCAGTTCCTCTTTGTCATGGAAATACCTTGTCTCTCCATTAATTTTGAGAGACAGTTTTGCAGGGTACATCAATCTGGGTTGGAGGTTATTTTCTTTCAGGGCTTGGAATATTTCACTCTAAGTTCTTCTTGATTTGATAGTTTGCATTGAGAAGTCTGCTGTGATTTTGATGAGTTTTCCTTTATAGGCAATCTTTTTCTTTTCTTTGACCACTTTTAATATTCTGTTCTTGTGATGGATTTCTGGGATCCTGATTATTATATGTCTGGATGTAGATCTGTTTTGGTTGTAGCTGGATGGATTCTGTATGACTCATATATATGAACATCAATTCCATTTCCTATGTTTGGGAAGTTTTCCTTAATTATTTCTCTGAATAGCCTTTTTATTTCATTTGTATTTGTCCCTGCATCTTCATTCACATTTTTTATTCTTAGGTTATAAATCATTTTGTTGTTTTATAGCCTTTGTATTGTTACTTCCTGGTTGCTTGTTATTTTTAAGAGTTCCTTCCTTTCATGATCATACATTGCAAATCTATCTTCAAGTTTTGAAAATCTGTCTTTAGTTTCTCTTAAGGAGTTTTGCCAGCTTTCAATGGAGTTTTTAATTTTTTGATATTGTCTTTGAATTTGTTTCATGTATTCTAGATTTTGTTTATATTCTTCATCAAAGGTGTCTCTCCTTTCTCCATTCTTCCATTTGTGTCTTCTTGAGGATTACCCAGCATTTCTTTCATTAATCTTCTTATAACTTGCTTCACCTGAGTTAGAATTTCAGATTTAAATTTGTCGATGAGGTCACAGAAGTATTTCTTTATTTCCGATGAGTCCATGTCTGATATTGCATGTTTGCTGCCCTCAACCTCCTCTGAATTTACCTCTCCTGGACTCACTTTCCCTGGTTCAGTGGTTGGAGGCCTTTTGCTCTTTCTCTGTCTTGTCATATTTCTGATTTCTTTTAGACAGGTGAGTGGTGGAGGTCTCTGGGCCTTTCGTATTGCTTACAGTTTTTCTGCAGCACACTGGCTCAGGATGCACACCCTTCACCCAGTCCGCTGCTGATCTGTGAGTCTCACACAGCCATGATGTGGGCTGGCCCCTCCCCTATACCAGTCAAACAGTGAATGCTTCAGCACATTTGTGTGTTCCCTGCAGTTGTCACAGTTTCAGGACAGCCTCATCTTTGGCTATTTGATTCCAACCAGAGGTATGGCCCAGCCCAAGCAGATCCCACCAATCAGCTTTGGGCCAGGAGTCATGGACTGATGCCACCTCAGTTGTTGATTCAAACCTGTCCTACCCAACTCCAAAATGTCATCTAGCCAGTCATCCTGCTCTGGGAAATCCAGTTCCCATCACTCACCAAAGTCCACACAGCTTGACTGGCCATTTCCACTCTCTGTTGCAGTGCCTCTTCCTGCCAAGTATCTGGAGCTCACCAACCCCCACCTCAGCAGGGCCATGACCTCAGCTTCATCATGAGTCATCTCACTCTAAGACACACCTACCTGGTACAGTGATGGGAGCATGCCCAGCTCCAGCCCTCTGTCCATGCTTCTTTTTTTTTCCTTTTTCTTTTGCCTCAGTTTCCTCCTGGGTCAAGAGAATTCTTCTCCTTTTGTCTGGTCTTTTCCATGCTGCTAGATTCTAACATCTGAATTGTTTTCAGAGAGGTTCTGTATTGTGCTACGTATCATTGGCCATCTTGGATTCTCACCACAAATTTATACTTTAATAAACATCTAAAGTATTTTTGAAGTAGTGGAAAGGCTTTATTTTGATGTATATGTCAAAATATTTTGCATAAGACACATGATTTACAGCAACATGGAAACTGTACATCCAACTTCAATCTGTGGGTGCAGAGAAGTCTAATACATTATTTTGACTATTCTAGTTATTAGAACCATGGCATTTCTGAATACATGGACTGTCTCCTCTTGGAAAATATTAAACTCATTTTTTGCAATAAATTGTTGATATATAGGGAAATATTGATGCAGATTTCTTGCACAATCTATTTTAATTTTGCTTTGATTTTAGCAGAAGTAAAAATTGTCTCATGTTTCTCTTAATACTTCTTCCCAGTTGATAAGTCAGCCTGGACATGAAAAGTTGTTGGAATTGCAATGATGCTCTTTTCAGTCATAGGTCAGCCCTTCTGTGGGTGGAAGTGAAACTGGGCCCACGCAATAGTGGACAAATTCCCTGAGCTGGTGTGAGCTGAAAGCAGAGGACAATAGAGAAAGAAGGTAACTTCTCTTCTCCCCTCTGGAAATAGGGACACACTCTCTATCTAGTATCCTTGAAATATTCTTGAAATCTGATGACATTTGCTATCTAATCAGCTTCTAATCCTCCACTACCTTTAGAAAATGCATGACCACATGAGACTTCCACAAGATAGACTCCTCAGGTTGCTTTCTGAGATCCTGCACTGTGCATGCATTGTCTCTTCATCATGTGCATCTGGTGACCTCTATTCTCCTCATTGGTTATGAAATTCCTTTAGTCTCTGCAGCATTCATGGCCCAGCATAGATCCTCCTAACCAGGGCAAAACCCCACTTCAGTGTTGCTTATACCCAGAGTTGTGTTCTTAAATTAAATCATTACCTTTCTCAATAAATTCAATGATTATTTTTTGAAAGGTATCAAGTACTTGACAATTGAGTCCCCTGATCCACCAGCTCCATATATCTACCATTCTATTATTGTATGAAAAATAAATTCCACAAAATATAACAGAATCAGAATCAGGGAATGCCACAACAGTCAGAAAAACAGATAACAGAGTTAGGAAAATTATGTAAAGAAAAACACACCTCCCACATATAATATCACCTGCATTTAAAGCCAGATGTTCTGGAGACCTGAGTAAAGAGGATACTTAAACTCAAGTAATATAAAAAGACCTTGTCTCAAAAGCCATGATATCATGGGGAAAAGTACCAGCTGGCATTGGGACATAAATATGAGGAAGACACCGAAACCAGTGAAAGGGCAGTGTTTCCTCCCCTGCCATCACTGCTCCCAATTGCAGGAGCACATATAACTTCAGTATCTGGTGAAACCTAATCAATCACTGTGTCAGAAGCATCCCCATACCACACAGGTGCACAGTGAACCTACTAGCCCTCTGACTGCAAAATCCATTAATTAACTGTATATTTGGCTGCAGAATTGATATAATAATATATAAGAACAAATAATTGTCCAATGTGAAGAAGAATCAATCTGGATGGTGAGAACCTCACAGATGAATTATTCTTTATTCTTTCCCTGGCTTGCACGTCCAAGGTTCATGAAGGAAACACTGCATAAAGTCATGACATGCATATTATGGGAAAGGAACGAAATATCTGCAGTAAAAGTATCTCGCCAGAGGTTTATGAATAGCAGTGGATGCTCTGTAGTGGTTTATGATATATTACTCATTATTAAAGAAAATTAGAAGGTCAAGCACTGCATACAGGGCTTGTATTTTTTCCCAATGAATTTCAGGCCTTTGTTTTAAAATCTTTTATCTGGTCAAAAGCATTTACCTTGTTTGATAGATTATCTCTTGGGTTTTATTCCATCAGAAATTTTTTAACACACCAGCCAATATATGTCAGATTGAATCATGATGATTCAAATTAAACATTTGGTAGGAAAAAATCCACAGAAAACATTGTATATTTCTACTTTTATCATATTATAGCATATATTATCATTTCATTTCTAAGTGATGTAAGTTTGATCCTTACCATTCTTATTATTATTCTAGAGTTCCTTATTATTCCAGAGTTCTCCAGCATAAGGTTACTTTTCATTTTGGCAAACAACACATAATTTGTGGTTTGTTTATTTGAAAGCATGTGACTGTTGATTCTTCCAATACCCTTTGAGCATGTGGTTTTAGTATGCACTGATAATCACCACCCAATTCAACTACTACATTGAGAATTGTAAAGCTGCAATTTTTCTACAATTTATTTCCCTACTTATTATCTGAAACTATTTTGAAACAAAAAGTCTCATGTTAATTTTATCTTAGCAACATTTTTCAAAACTAATTTACAATCTCAGAAAAATTCTACAGAAACTAGTATGCTTTCATTAGTATCAGTGCTGCAACATGACTTGTATTGTATTAGGAGTTTCAGTTGCACTAACTATCAGACAGCTGCTTATTACTGGATTCAACATAGTGTGTCAGACTCTGACTCTCAAGAACATTAGTCAGAGTGCTGTGCAGTGGCAGTGGCAAGATAGAGGTTGAGGCATCCCTCAGTTTCCACTCTTTTAAACAGTAGGCTAAGAACATAAGAATTTATCTTCAAAGTTTCAAAAGGTGAAACATATTACAAGGAAATTCAAAATAATTCCAAGACAGTATTTTACATCCATGTGTGGGGAAGACGGCAGCAATAGAGTGAATGAGGATGCAATCATCCACAGATGCTTAGGCATTATCTCCCTCTCAAACAAAAACAAAGAAAATACATGAAAAAGACACAGTGCCATAAAGGAATCCTTTAGAGGCTTTAGTTGCATGATATCAGTGTAGTAAAAATGAATAAAAAGGGATAAGAATCCCCAATTAGCACACTGGCATCCTTGTACACACTGGTGCTTCTTCTGAGTAGGCAGGGATCATATTCAGAATTAAACACTGAAAGGGGTTCCGTCTTGTCATTGTGAGGAGAAACTTTGCTGTGTCAGCCACTAAAACACATGTATCATGAGTCTATCTATGTGAGTGTCATTGTTTTATTGGAGTGGACACACTTATGCCCCTAATTCTTTTCAGCAAGTCCTCGCAGAGGGCCCAGGAGAAATTTTCCACCACTTGCCTCCTGGGTTCTGCATCTGAGATCTGGTGTCCAGGTGAAAAAACAAATTGGAAATCATATTTGAACACCATTCTGTCCACCTAGAGGCAGCATGACTCATCCAAGTCCACTGATAGCAACCCCCCAAGGCTGGCTTCTCTTGGGCAGATTTGCTCTTCAGCCTGGGTCAATAAGCCACCTGGGATGTTATCTATGGATTGCAGTACAGGTTCAAGGTTCGATGTTCACTGAAGTGGCCTGAAATGGTTGAGGCCCAACCAACAATATCTGAGTACTAAATGATCCAGCTATGAGACAGCTTCATAACCCAGGTTTATTGTATCCATCAGTCCACATGAATGTTCGATTCTTGGTTACTGCAAGGTTCTTCATAGTTTTATTTATTTGAACTCACTTTGTTTTCCTAGTGTAGCATTGACAACAATGAACTCCCATCTTAGGATTAGTTTCATAGCATCCCAAATGTTCTGATGAGTTGTAAATGTATTGTCATTAATTTCCAAAGTTGCAGAAATTTCTTCCTAGATTTCTTTGGTAGCTCATTGGTTGCTTTAAAATTGTGTTATTAATTATCCATATTATCCTGTATTTTCTGGAGTTTCTTCCAGTATTGATTCCTGTTTTCATTGTGCAGTGGTGTGATAGTAGACATGGGATGATTTTGACTCTTTTATAATTATTTATGCAGGTTTTGTAGACTGTGATCCACTTTGGGGAAAGTACCATGAGCTACATAATCCAATGTGTACTCAGTTAAAATGTGGTGGAATATTTTTTAGACAACAGTTAAGTCCGTATGTTCAGAGTTTAGACTTAGCTCTGATATTTCTTTACTGAATTTTTGTTTAGTGGATTTGTGTCTTTGCAAAAGCAGGAATTTAAGGTCTTTTTCCATGCTTTGATCTTTTGCATACAGCAGAATTGATTTTATGTTGTACACAAATATTTGTATGTGCTGCTTATTGTTTTTCACTATTACTTTAGCTAGTACATAGTACATTCTTTGGCTCCTCTAATCACTTTTAACTTGAAGCTTACAGTGCATGTGTTTAAAATTACTATCCCTGTTTGATTTTGGTGCCTGGTGCATGAAATGTTGTATTCAATTTTTGATTTTTCGACTATAGATGTCATTTAGATTAAATGAGTCTATTGAATGCAATGGATTGTTGGATTCTATTTTTTTGTTTCAGTCTGCTGCTAACTTCTCTTTTTAACTGGTGAGTTGAAGCCAGTATTGTTGATAGAGACTACTGAAATGGGTTATTTTCTATCATTGTACTCTCTGTTGATGACTGTTTTCTTTGCTTGTCATTTTTTATTGTTTATTCATTATTTTTTCTTGGTGGATTCATATCTCCTGAGTTTTTAATTTTATCAATTTGTAACTTTGGTTTAGGATTTCCTGAATACTTTTTGGAGTGCTGCTTTAGTATGTATGCGTATATCTCAGGCTATGTTTTTTTTCCATGAAACTCTCTTATTTCTCCATCTATTTTAAAGGAAAGTTTTTCTGAGTTAGTTCATCTGGGTTGAAAATTATTTACTCCTAAAGCTTGAAATACTTTGTTCAAAATTCTTCTCCCTGCTAAGGTTTTCATTGAAGAGTCTCATATATTTCTAATAAGTTTACTTTGTATGTCCTTTCATTGTTTTTCTCTGAAAATTTAATATTTCTTTTTTCCTATGGAAATCTGGTAATTCTTAAATTGCCAAAGATACACTTGGTGAGTTCCTTTTTTTCATTATAGTTGTTTGGTTTTGTGGAATCCTTTATTGCTTCTATGTTTAACACTTTCTCTCAATTGACACATTTTCTTTGATGATTTTGGCAGCTACATTAGCATTTCAATCTGTGTTATTTCCTAGTTTTTCTCTAATTTCCATTTGCCATGAGTTTCTCTTCTGAATGCCCTCTAGTAGCTGCTGGGTGGTCTTTAGTGTGTGTGTGTGTGTGTGTGTGTGTGTGTTCTTTGCTTCTTAATCTTTTATAATTGTGCCCTCAATTTCAAGAAAGATGCATGAAATTTGTCACTGTTGCAAGTTATTAATTCTACAGCTTTTTATTTAAGACATTTGTGTTTGATATTTTTAGAAGATTTTATGTCTCTTGAATTTTTAATTAATATTTGGAATTGTTTTGGTCAGTTTATGCCATTTTTTACTTATTTACCCTAAATGCACTTTAGGTATTTTAAGCAATATTTCTGTCAAATTTTGGTTCATTTCCTCTTTGATCTCACCTACTTATTTCATCCCTTCTAAAATCTCTCTATAAACTTTAGCTCTCTAGTATTTGCTTTCCTCTCTATTTGTGCTCCTTGTTCTGACTTAGGACACTTAAGAGACATTAGTCATCTTCTATTGCTTTCTATTCCCATGATCTTCTGTGTACATGAATCCATTTTGCATTGTTTCCTTCTCAGAGGCAGCTGCTGTAACTGCAACATCTGAGGGTAAGCATTGCCTGAAAATCCACAGGCTTCATCCTGGCCAGCTTTCCAAATTTATCTGATTTACTTCCACATCCCATGATCCTTGTGCCTGGGCAGTGGAAGAGTCATAAGTGGGAGGTATTCATGGTCCACTTCAGGCCAATATCCGTCATCTCAATGTTGGCAAATAAAACTCACGCGATGCCTACTGGTGTGAAGCTACTACAGCTTCATCATTCACCAAAGAAGAAGGCTTCTTGATGAATGCGGTATGGGGTCTATATTTTAATGATGTGATCATTTAGTGTTTCATGGAAAAATAATCCTCTTGTACTTTTACATAGAACATAGTTTTATACCAGGCACCATTCTAGGCAGTAACGAAAATCAACTCAAGCAAATCAGCCAGTAACCCCTGACTCTATCCCACCAGAAGGCTGCTGCTCCAGAGGTCTGACTCAAACTACACACAGTAGGCAGACCTAGGGGACTGTTACCTTAGACACCTGATCTGTTTTCACCATCCTTGGGCCACACTTGCACTGCTGAATTTCTCCAGACCACACCTGTGTCCTTGTCACTTATCTACCAAAAACCTTTGTTGCCTGTGACATCAGCTGGGGCTGGCCTCTGCCCACTTCCTCACTGCCATCTCCTCATTATCTCCTCAGATTTTAGTCACCCCTCACAGTACATACCTCTGCCCTGTGTCCTAGGTGGCCCTTGCCCCTTCTTATAAGTGCTGAACTACATGTTAGACATCAGGAAGCAACAGAATTGTATGTAATTTCTTGTGTAATGACCATTACAGTCCAGTCATACTGGCTTGGTTACTTGCAACTTGTATTATAAGCAACCTATATTCTAGTGATGTTCCACTGAATTTATTTTTTTTATTTTAGAGAGAATAAAACTAAACATAACAAAATAGAACAAATTAGATCAGAAGAAAACAACATGACATGATTTCAAATCAAGATAACAGGATGTCTACCATGGCTACCATAATGTCTTTTGTTTTCTTCCAAATAGTTGTCCATATCATCACACACAATGAATTCATACAAGACATCAGAATAATATGATGAAGGCAGTGTCAAAACCAGATAATAGGAAAATCAACAACGGCTTCCATATATTCTCTTGTGCTCATTCAAATTAGCTATCCATATCTTCATGTGTGTGGAAGTTAAACAATGCAAAAACAGACTAATATCACTCTGAACAAAGAATAACAGCATTACTGGGTTTCCAGCATGATGATATGGTATCAGCAATGGACACTGTATCTCTTTTTCTTCAAAGTAACTGTTTCATCATGCATAATATAATTGATTCTCATAAACTGTTTTGGGGAAGTTCTATGAATTTATAAGTCTCTACCCATATACCTATCCTTTCTGTATTAGAAGGAAAAATAAACCAAAACAAAACAAATTACTACAGAAACACAAAACACAAAAGACAAATAAGTAGCAACAGCAAAGAGCCCCAAACAATGACAATATAGGCCTCCAACACGAGGTGGTAGGAGGAGAACTAGGGCTGCTGTTTTACACAGTGATCTCCAAGAGTTCTTCAGAGCACCAGAAACAAACATGCAAAATTGTTCCAATTCTAAGAATGTGAACTGTTTTGTTCCAAGAACTTATAGAATTTGTTGCACAATCATCTTAGCTATCCTGTATGTTTATACAATTTTAAATATTATTTGTTTTCCCTTCCTTTTTCTTTTTCCTCATTTTCCCTGAGATATTATTTTCCCCCTTTAAGCAGATTCTTATCCTTTCACTGTATTTATTGAGGATTTTGCCTCTTATGTACTCTTACCATTTCTTAAACTAGGCAGACAATATGGATTTACACACATGAGTTTGATTTATTTCACCTATGAGTATTGTCTCAAGTTGCATCCATTTTCTTATAAATATATCAATGTGATCATTCTTTATAGCTCAATAGTACTCCATTGTATAAAAATACTACATATTTTTTATCCATTCCTCAGTTGATGGGCAATTAGGTTGTTTCCAAGAGCTGGCTCTTATAAATTGCTCTGCTATAAACATGGGTGCACAAATATCACTGTGATTTGGTGTCTTCAATTCTTCTGGGAATATGCCCAGAAGTGGAATAGCTGGGTCAAATGGGACTTCCAATCCCAGGTTTTTGAGGAATCTCCAGACTGACCTCCAAAATGGTTGACCAGTCTGCACTCCTACTAACAGTGCAGAAGGGTTTCTTTTCCCCTGCAGCCTCACCAGCATTTGTTGGTAGTTTTCTTGATCCTGGTCATTCTTTCTGGAGTGAGATGGAATTTAATTATGGTTCTAATTTGCATTTCTCTAATGACTGATGAAGCTGAACATTTGTTTTTCATGTATTTATCCACCTTTTGTGTTTCTTAATCTGAGAACTGTGTATTCCTCTCAAGTGCCCATTTTGGATTGGGTCTTTGAATTTTGGTGTATGATTTTTTAATTTTTCATATGTTCTAGACAGAAGTCCTTTGTCTGAGGGACAGTTCACTAAGATATTTTTCCCAATTTGTGAGTTTCCTATTCACAATGCTGTAGATTTCTTTTGACATGCACAATTATTTTAATAAGATGTGATTACAGTTATTGATTCTAGGAAGTATTTCCTGTGCAGTTTGATTTTTGTTTATTAATTCTCTATCTACCCTTATGTCTTCAAAATTTCTACCTATTTTGTCTTTCAATATATTTAGTGTTTCTGTTTTAATAATTAAATCTTTGATCCTTTTAGATTTTAGTTTAGTACACGGTGATAGGCATGGGTCCATTTTTAATTTTTGGCATATGGACAGGCAATTTTTCCAGGACAATTTATTAGAGACTATGCTTCTTCCAGCGAACATGTTTGGCCCCTTTATCAAACTTAAGGTGGCTGAGTGTGTTTGTAGTTGTAGTTATATCTTCCAATCTATTCCATTGGTCTTTAGGTCTGTTTTGATTCCAGTGCTATGCTGATTTTATTACAGTACTTTGGTAGTATAACTTCAAGTCAGGGATTGTGATGCCACCTGCCTTGCTTTTGTTGAAGCGATGTCTTTCCATTTTATGAGGTCCTCTTCAATTTCTTTCTTCAGGGTATTATAATTTTACCTGAATAGATCTTTTGCTTCTTTTGTTAGACTGACTCCTGAGCATTTCATTTGTTTGGATACTACTGTGAAGGGTGTGGCTTCTCTTACTTCTCCCTCAGTGATTTTGTTGTTAGTGTATAGGAATGCTTTTGACTTTTGAGTGTTGACTTTGTATCCAGCTACATTGCTGAATTTATTTATTATATCTAGGAGTATTTCAAAGGAGTTTTGGGGATCTTCTATGTAGAGTATCATGTCATCTGCAAATAATGATAATTTACCTTCTTTTCTAATCCTTACTCCTTTTATTTCTCTCTCTTGTATAATTGCTCTTGCTAGTATTGCCAGCATTATATTGAATACAAGTGACAATAATGGACATCCTTGTCTTGTTCCTGATTTTAGGGTCAAGGCTTTCAGTTTTGGGCCATTTAATATGATGATGGCTGTTGGTTTGTCATAGATGGCTTTTATCATATTGAGGTAAAAACCATCTATTCCAATTTTGTGTAAGGTTTTTCTCATAATAAGTGTTGGACCTTATCAAAAGCTTACTTTTGGCTCTATTGATATGGTGCATTACATTTATTGATTTGCATATGTTGAACCATCCCTGCACTCATGAGATGAATCCCACTTGGTCATGGTATATAATCTTCTTGATGATTTGCTGCATTCTGTTTGCCAATATTTTATTGAGAATTTTTGCATCTATATTCATTAGGTATGTTAGCCTATAGTTCTCTTTTTTTGGTTGGGTTTTTCTCAGGTTTTGTTATTAGAGTATTATGTGCTTACAGGCATGATTTAGGGATAATTGCTTCCCTCTCAATTTAATTGAAGTGTTTGAGCAGTGTCGACAATTAAATTTCTAACCCAAGTTAAGAATACACATGTAAGGCCAATAGGTACCTCCAGTGTGGCCTCTGGTAATTTGGGAGGCTGGGTGGGGCCTTACTGGCTGAGAGGAGTGCCCCAAAACTTCCCTGTGCACAGGAAATCACCTCACACATGAGTCCGAATGCAGGCAACTATCTGTCACCCAGGGGTCTCTGGGTGCTGCCCAGTTAGGACCACAGGGACTTCTGGTGTGGCCTTCATTGATTTGGGAGGCTGGTTGGGGACTTACCAGCTTGAAGTGATGCTCCAAACTTCCCTGTGCACTGGAAATCACCTCCCCAGGAGTCCGAATGCAGGCAGGTGTAGGAATTCTCAATCAGTACTTCTTGTAGCCTTCACACCTCTCTCCCTAAAGCAGGATCATTGAGCACATGGAGTTCCACTTCTCCCCCAAAGTGCTGAGTGCTCTGCAGTGAATTTTATACATGCAATTACTTTGAGTTCTGAAAAGGGAAAGGGTGGCCAAGGATTTAGCTCAGCAGTGTAAGCACCTGCATGGCAGGCTCGAGATCATGAGTTCGATTCCTGGTACAAAAAAAAATAAAGGGAAAGGAATACAGTGACATGCACTCCCAGTGTGTTTCATCTCATCATTTCTGGAGAGCAACAGCCAAATAGTTTCATCCAACATCTATGAAAGGGCTTGAATTACTTCCTGGCCTGGACCCGTAGCTGTTGTTGCTGAGGCACGTCATGAAACTGTGTCAAGGTGGGATGTGTTTCTTTCTCTCTGATGTGTGCTGATTTTTATAAACCAAAAATCAATTACATAAAAGGATTTCACCTCCCCTCAAAAAACCCTTATTCAATTTTAAACAAGCATGTACTATGTAAAAAGCAGATATTTTGTTCTGGTTTTTTAGAAGAAATTCTTTTATTTCAGCTGTGTAAGTTTGCACAGCATACACCACCTCTTTTAGGAAGGGAGAACCAATTTGCACTGCATTTGAAATGAAAACAGCAGATGTCCCTTGGTTTCTGCCAGCATCAAACAGAGGGACATTTCATCCCATTTCCATGACTTCTCTACAGAAACAATCTAGAATGAAAGTTGTAGTCTATTTTGCTTCCCAATGTATGACCATATTGTGAATCTTTGTTGGAACTTTGAGCAGAACTGTTTGTAGTCTGACTGTTTGAATGTTTACTATGTACCCTTCAACTTTGTAACTTGAACAACTTCATCCAGGATGACAGTATGTAATTTATAAAATACTGATTTCTTAGTGGGGCTTGTTCTAATTTTCCTTTTTTTCTTTGTTTTTCTCTCTTTCTTTTAGAATTCTGTATTATTGCTATCATTTTTTCTGTTTTGCTTTTTTTTCTTCTCTTTAAATAAAATTTTAAAAATGTGAAAAAAAAGAAAATCGAGCTACATTCCACTTGCAGGAGAATAGATGCAGAGATGAGGCCTGGTCAGGCCTCAGAGTGATTTCTGTGCTTTAAGACACCATTCCTTAGGACTCCTGCCCAGATAGCTGGCCTAGCTGTGGTTTGGTGTTCAGAATCCATCAAATGTGCCCTTCTCTGCTGTGCATTCACTTGAACAGCTTCCTCCACTCTTTGAGGTAGCTATCTGGATCCAGAGTCTCTTCCCTGAGAATCCAGGAAATGCTCCCCAAATGCCCCCCATCTTTTTATCTTTGACAGAATGAGTGGAAGTCAAGTCTGCTGATTAAATGAGTTCTGAAAGGAGTGGAAACTCTTTTCCATGAGGAGACTTCAAGGAGGCACCACCACATTGTGATGGTTAATTTTTGTCACCTTGAATAAGAAATGCCTCGTAGATTAGATTAGCAGAGTTCTGAGTGTGTCTGGATGACAGATTTAACTGAAGAGGGAAGAACCACCTGGAATGTAGTGGCATCAACCAGTAGACTTGTACCTTTCATAGTATAAAAAGGGAAAGAACAAGAAAGTTTCACTTTTGCTTCAGAAGAAGAGGAGGGATTTTGCCATCACTTTTTGACATCCAACTCCAGGCTTCCAGAGCAGAGTCTTCAGACTTCCTGTTCAGAACCTCAGCTTCCTAAGATAGATTTTCAGTGGATTCTGAGGTGAGCTGCAAGTTTTCCACCTTTGAATGCATCCACCTCTGTCCAGTGTGCAGATGGCCTTTAGCATTTTCTCCCCTTATATACAGTGCTTTGTGTTAAATGTATACTAACACATGTGGCCATATCCATTTTCTCTGCTGTTTCTTGGCAGTACACCATTGGCCCAAGCAAAGGCCTGCTTTCCCCCCATTTTTCTTCTCATTCGAATTTTCTTTGCTAACCTCAAGTTATTTTTCTCATTGCTGGGACAATAATAACAACACCCACAAGTTAAAGAAGGGAAATATTTATTTCAATAATAGTTTGTAGACATTTCCATCCCTAAGTGCCTGGCTCCAAGGTGAAGAAGCACGGCAAACAGGCATGATAAAGAGAAAGAGTTTATGGTATGGATGACAGAAATTGGCAACAGCCTGTTTTTTTTGGTGCCACCCAAATACAAGTTGGGTCTTCTGCCTTCAGTAAATTGATTCAGCCACATCCAGTACTATGCCAGTTCTAATCAATGGGCTAACAGAGTACTACACAGTCTTAAGGCAGCTCTGAAAACCACACCTAGTAGCAAATGAGGCTTTGAGGGGACATCTAGATACAAGACGTAACACTCAGTTCATCTTGAATTTTCACCATTCTGATAGTTTCCGAGATCAGTCTTTTGTTGCCACATGTGCTTTCTTGCTTTCTTGTGTAGACAGACACATGTAGACACTTGCTCTCAATCTTCATTTGCCTATGGAGTCTTTACAGGTAAATAATTTAGGACCTCACAATATAAATAAGGTTGGATAAGATACAGGGCCACTGATAGTGGGAAGGTCATCAGGGAGGCCCCTCAAAAAGAAAGACTTCTTTGGGGATAGGGCCCTAGCTGATCGTGCATCTCCTCAGAGCTTCTATTTACTGATCTTATACCAAGTGTGGGTTGAGCCTTCCATATGCACTGTTTTGTTTACTCTTCCTGTTTCAGAAGGACTGAGCCAGATAGAAAAGACTCAGTAAGACTCAGTATGGAGGTCCCTTTCCCATACTTGTCATGGTCCAGGAGGTTTTATGTTGGTAATGCCATGGACACATTATTGAAATTCTAGTGAATTAATTACATTCTACCACTTAAAATACAACCAAAGGTGAGAATAAAGACACTAACACACACACACACACACATATATATATATATATATATATATATGTATATATAATTTATATTAATGGGGAGCCAATATGGCAGTTCACAAGAACAAAGGCCATGACACCATGCACAACCAAGATTTTATTAATTCTCCATGAGGAGAGTGCCTCGGGAATGAGTGACAGAGAGAGTGGCAGGAAATATGTGATTACTATGACTATGTGAGAGTTGTGGGAAATGCATCACTACCATTATTGCTATGAGATGGGCTAGGTAGGAGTTCTGAGATTACCTCTGCAATATACAGAGGGCAGAAAATTTAGAGAGAGAGAGAGAGAGAAAGAGAGAGAGAGAGAGAGAGATTTGCATAACACAACTGAAGTAGTACTTAATAATTTGGGGTTGTTTCTTCACTTCTGATTCACAGTCCTTCCTGTCCTGGGAAGTCAAAGCCCCTTTCTCGAGGCTCAGTCTCAGTTGACAGCATGAAGATGGCCCTCCATCCTGACTGGCTCAAGCATGTTTTCCTGGGAGTTAATGGGCAGGGAAGCAGCAACTTTCACCTTGTTTCAAGGACTAAACATTAGCTCCCATACTAGCCCAACTTACATTGTTTCAAACCAGTTTAAGGCACAAAGAAATAGCCTAGCCAGCTCTGTACGTATCAAGCATGGTGATAGAGACAAATTTATCCAAATGGAGATAGTTACTCTTGTTTCAAGGAGTGTTAAAGAGAGTCCTTTGGGTGGTTCCCACAGTTAGCACTGAGGAACTTAGAAGGCAAACAGCTTTATTTATGCTGCTGAACTGATGGGACTCTTGGTTCCAAATCATTAGTCCCATCTTGGGGTTAATAAATCCTTTATATGTGTTGTTAACAGAAAATAAAAAATAGCAGAAAGTACTAAGAAGGTTGAAAATGGGATTTTTTGGTTATTTATTATTTTGTCCTATGTTGCTAGGCAGGTTTGGCTCAGGCAAGTTAATTGGGAATTTTCTACCCTATAGTAGGAAGGTCAAGGCTGGGGTAAGTGAGAGGAACCAATCACCTTCTTAAAATGGGCCAAGCTGTCTCTGTGTGATATCTCCATGAAACCTTGGAATGGTTTAGCATAACAAGGTGCACTTTTGTCTGAGTAACACTTATCTTACATGTTGCAGCTGGCATTGGAATGCCATTGCTAGCTGAGTTTTATAATTTTCCAATTATGGAATCAGGCAGCAGCTGCCTTTTCTCATCTTTGAATATAGGGACAAACTTATGAGCTTTAACAATTTCAAAATTTCCTAACATGCACAATTTCCTTTACACTCCCAGTGTGACAAGCAGAGATTTGCAAATGAGGAAACTGAGGCCATGAGAGTTAACAAACCTAAGGTCAAGCCACTGTGAGTAATGGTGGCAACCAAGGTGTATTAGCCTATAGCCCTGGCTGCATTCATAGCCACTCACTAGGCAAAAGTCACAGAATGTGTATCTCTAGACTGAAGGAAGAGCCAGCGGAAAGGCATGAAGTCAGGATATAGCAGGGGGAGCCTATTGGTGGGAGGCCAGTCTGGCAGCCTCAGTCAGTGGGAATCGTCCTGTGGAAGTAGGAGAGGCACCAGAGGAAGGGTGGCAGCCAGAGAGTTGTGCATGCTGTCCCCTATTTTTCATGCTATGTGGCTTTTTCCATACCAGGCTGAGCCCAGACACATGCCCCCTGCCTCCCTGAATATTCCAGTGGTGCCTTAGAATCTCTTTGGCTATGGGTGTCACATGTGGAATTCAGAGCCTGTGGAACAGTCAAGTGCCCTGGAAAAGAGCTGGCAAGATTACTTTCTTCTCACCTTTATATTTTCCAGCTCACTGTGTATTTCACCTTGTGTCCCTGCAGGTTCCTCATTCTCTGACCCATTAGCATAGGAAACTATGCTTCATTTTGTAGTTTCTAGTAAGATGCTGTAAAGATACCCAGATACTATTCCAGTTTAAACTGTCTGCAGTGACTACATTGGGTAGTGCAGAGGGATCTTTCAGGCAGACTTGGATGTCAGTTCCTTCCCTCTGTCCTGTTGGAATGATCAGGAAAGTGTAGCACAGAGGACATCAGCTGGGTTTCTTTTTTCCAACTCAGTGATAACACATACCATTCCTCATGGAGCATATTCAATGGCATGCAATGCAGAAGTCTCATTTAATCCTCATAGGAACTCCTCCAGGGGTTTTCCATTTTACAGATGGAAGAGTAGAGACTTGGAAAGGCAGAGTAGCTCACTAATGATCACCCAGATGAATTACCAGTAGAGGAACAGAGGTGAGTCTAACATTATTTTTCTTATGCACATTCTGAGATAAGACACTCAGGTGTCCTAAGAGGGCAGTTGCCTGAGTTTCTTTGTGGAAATGATCTGGAGAAGTGATTGGTTTTAGAGTTTAAAAAGAGATGATCCCTTCAGATTCTGGTTCAAATTTCTGGTCTTCTGAATTACTGGGGACCTTGAGAAACACAACTGAGCCTGTCACGCTAGGAGAACCCTCAGGGTTTATGGCCATAGCTCTGGGAGTCTGTTCTGTGACTCTGGTGACAGGAGGGGGATCTACCAGGAGAGGCTGGGAAAGCAGCAGGATCCATCACTGCCCTCCCCATAGCATTGCTTTTTCCCCAGGCCCTGGCTCACCTGCTTCTCCCACAGGTTACATCTATTCAGGCCCCTGTTAATGCTTCCCCTTGACCTGGAGCACTCTGCCCAGAGGCAGCCTCACAATTGGATCCTGCTTGAAAGTCACCACTCCAGATGTCCCTGCTCCCATTCCTGTCCTGTCTGTGTACTTCAGAATCCTCTTCTGTCCCAGAGTGAGTTGTTCCTGTATTTCCCCTTCCAAAAGCATTGTCATGCCTGGATCCCTCATTCTGGATTCCCAGTCTCCAGAACTGTACTTAAAATGTAGGTATTTGAGAAGTGACTGTTTTGAAAAAGGACAGGGCATGTGATGATTGGTCTAGAAGATGTGCAAAGAGTAAATTTGCATGTAGGTTTTTTCTCTGCTGAGCAGGAGAGAGGAAGGGATCACTCAGGAAAGCTTCCAATCCCAGAGTAGGGCACCTTTCCTGAAGGCCCAGGCAGTGGCAACAGAGCCTAGTGTCCACTTGGCTGCCCTGTGTCGAACTTCTGGGAAGGAGAGTGGGGAGTGAAACGTGAAGACTAGAGTGGACACCATGACTTTGAAGTAGGAGGTTTGTAAGTCTTGGGGCAGGATCTCTGGGGTTGAATCCTTGCAGCCCAGATTATCTCCCTGAGTTTTTGTGTCCACATCTGTAAAATCGGAACAATGGAGACCACACCTCATGGTGCTTTTGCTGTTCAGAAGTGGACTAATCTCTAGAGTACATAAAGCAGACCTTGGAAGTAGTGAGCATTTTAGAAGACTTGGTCACGTCTTTCATGAACTGAGGTTTTGGTCTCCTTCCTGTACCATTTGTGCAGCAGAGACACAGCCATCACATTACCACGCTTGCTGATATCTCAGAAGAGACTTCTATAATGTTCAAGAAATGACTCAACATAGAGGCTGCCCCAGCTGGCTGAGAGAGCCTGCCTTAATGCAGCTTGTGGGTCAGAATGTGAGGAAGTCAGCTGGAGTGGATGGGACACCTGTGACCTCTGGGATGGCATCCTAACTCTACCTGAAAAGTCTTCATTTTTTGAGTCTCAGTTTCCCATTCTTGTCTGGTATACATGAATCAGGTATCAATGGATGGATTTTAATATGTCCTCCCACCCTGAATACCATGTGAAGGCTTCAGGACTCTTATCTACTGTCACATTAAGTTTTCAGCTCAGCAAGCCATTCTACTTAAGAGGGCTGGATAAATCATTTGTTAAATTGAAACTGGTAGCAGTTGAATGTTGCCTCTTGGCAGAAATAGTTTTGACAAGTGTCAAGACCTTAAGTCAAAGCAATTTGGTTCCAGTCATGGGGCTTCAGATGCAGTTGTAGCACAGGAAAGGAGTAGAGATGAGACTGAGGAAATTAGCTGCCCAGGATGGATCTTGAATCCCAGTTCTGGCTGGTATCTAGGAGAGTGACCATAACTGAATCACTTTTCTCTTCAAATATTCGATTTCCAATCTGCAAGATAATGGAAAACGATGTTTCCTACTGGGCACTGCTGCAAACTAGAGAGCAGAAGACCTAGGACAATTCTGGCACCCAGCCAGTACTCAATAGATTTTCATTCCTTTCCACTCCATTCTTCCCGTAACCTTTATTATGTGACTCTCAAAATCTTGTGTTAGGAAGTTGATTATGGCGTAGGACTCTGTGTTCCTAGTAGATAAGTTTAGCACAGTTAGCAGGTGGGGCCTGGCTGGAAGGGGATTGCTTTGAATTTAACCTGAAATACTATGTTTTTGTCCCTGGCTACCTCCTGTTTTCTGACTGCCATGGTTGCACAAGTGTCTTCTTCATGTCCTTCCATGCTGCCTTTCTCCCTCAGAGCATACTGACTGTAACTGAGGCAGTGTTAACCTGTCTTCCTGTAATTTGTAGATGTTCAGCATTTTGTTTCAGCAGTGAACATGTCACAGAGACAGATTTTGGCACAACAGAACTAGAGCCATTGCTGTCAGGGTAACTGACCATATGGTTTGAAAACATCTAGAACTGGTTTGTGGGAGGAATATGGAAAAGATTCAAGGTGCCAGGCTGAGAAGCCCTAGAATGTGGAGATACAGAAAATATAGACATAGGGGAGGAAACTTAAATCTCAAGTAAGAATTTCTTTCAGCCGATGAAGCATTCCTACCAGGGGCTGTGGCTCTGCAGAGCTGAGGGAAATACAAGGTAGAAGGGAAGTTGTATCACTGTAAGTTTGTTTCCGATGAGGCAATGACAAATTATCATATTTTGTGCTTCAAATGGATTGAAGTTTTGATGGAATGTATTGAAAAACATCTGAAGATGGCAACAAAACAATAAAGTTCTCCAACTTTCCATCTGATTATACGTTTACTTCCTCACTGTCCTTCACTACTTAGTCCCATTGATGTATCCATGAGCCCTCGTGATCCCACTGTGCACTTAACACTCTTTTCCACCCACACATTCCTGCTTCCCTCCACCCATCCTTGTAACCACTCTTTCATTCACTCATTTATGGAACCATTTTGGTAAATGAGAATACCCAAAAACCCAGTTCAAAGAGAAATATTGTCCCCTTTTAAAATAAATGGCAAATATAGAATTCAAATAGATCTGCGCTCTTTGATGAAATATAATTTTAATCAGAGTTAAGTATTCAGCATAATTAATGGAATTCTTAAGTTTAAAAATTTAAAGAAAAAATAATGACTCAGAAGCAAAAAAAGGGATGCTTGCACAGAGTGAGCTACATCTACCAACTTATTTAATGTTGATTTTTAGACAGATGCTTGTTAAGTCTCAAAGTACCCCTGGTTGAACCCAATGTGGTCTCTAGCCTCACTGACTCAAGGTGCTGGGGTACTTGTATTTACCATCATGTGCAGGTAAAAATTCACATATATATGCATTAATATGAATTCATAACTACATAGATACTAATGAATATATGGAAGGTAAACCATTTCCTATCACATTATCTAAAACCCCTTTAGAATACCTGGATATAAACATGACAAAAAGATTATTGTATAAACTATATGTAACATAACAAAAATGTACATTATACACATATATTATTGTCAATAAAGGATACAAAGAAATAAAAGAATAAAAGGAAACAAAAAAGGGATGGGACAATAATGCACTGCATGTCTACAAGTTCTTTGACATAACATTCTATAAATTGATTACATTGGCACTTTATAACCAAGAATGTTTAGACTTCCACATGACCAGCGAATTTTATAATCCATACAGACAGAATGCTAAAAACTAATGTAGCTAATTGCAAAAGGGAAATAAAATATACACATAACTACCAAAATATAGTATAATCAGCATATTGAAGCAAGTTATTCCTTTGAAAGAAAAAAGCAATAGCAAGTATTAAAAGATTTATAAACCCAATGACATATGGGAAAAATTATTATCTTTTTAAAATGAGAGAAAATTCTGAGAAACCTGAAGAGAAGACAAGAAAAATGTGGATAACTTAATTATACAAATAATAGGATGAATTCTCTCCTACATAGGAAAAAATATATCCAGAATAAAATTCAGTTTAAAGAGATGAAGACTACAGTTTCTACTGACCATTATGCTATTAGATAACAGAAATTTCATCATCTAGTAAGGATATAAGTTCTATAGAAGAATATAGTATCTGACTTTATGATTCAGCTTTGACTTCAGGCTCACTGTGAATATTACAAGACAACTGTATTTAATGACTAGAAAGCTCCTTTCTCACGGAATGCATTTTGTCCCTGATCCCAGTAAGAGCATTTCTCTCTTGTTTTAACAAAATAATGTAGCACTTAGGGAAAAAGAGGCAATCCAGCAGCCCTGCACCAGAGGCCAAATGGAGAAGACCTCAACGGCCACCTCACCTTCCCCTTGCTTCTGCGGTACATGGGGAGGAAGGTGACCCACACACTGCAGAACACAAGCATGCTGCATGCCAGGAACTTGGCTTCATTGAATGTGTCAGGCAGGTTCCTGGCCAGGAAAGCCACCGTGAAGCTGAGCAGGGCCAGGGAGCCCAGGTATCCCAGGACACAGTAGAAGGCAGTGAGGGAGCCCTTGTTTCATATGATGATGATGTGGCCATGCTCAGAGTGTGCATCTGTGTCAAGGAAAGGTGGATTTGTCCCCATCCAGAGAGAAAAGAGTGTGAATTGGACCAGGGAGCAGATGGGAATGATGGAATTTGCTTCCCCTGATAACAGCAATTGCCTCATCCTTCTGCCTGGAACAGTGACTTTAAATGCAAGCACCACAGTAGTGGTTTTGGCCAAGACAGTTGAAACAGCCACAGTGAAGACAACTGCAAACATGGTCTGCTGGAGGATGCAGGTGGCTGTGTTGGGAAGAGCAAGGAGCAGAGGAAGCAGAAGGTGAGGGAGATGAGCAGGGTGTAACTGAGAGCCCTGTTGTTTGCCTTGACAGTGGGGGTGTCTCAGTGCTTCACAAATAGCCCAGGAATAGCAGCTGTGAGGACAGTGCCAACTAGAACTTTCCCCAAAGGATCTTCATAAGCCAGAAAGGTCACAGTTTTTTGGCAATGGTTTCTCTGAGTGTTTGCATATTGATGACCCAGACACTTCACACACTGCTCCATGTCTGGCAAAAATTAAAATTTTTTCTTGTATAGGTTTATAATTTCTTTTATTGTCACAGACCCATCCCAAGAAACTCACTGAACTTCAAATAATTTTTCACTTTTTAAATTTTTTCATGTTTTTTCTTTTCATTCCCATCAGAATGTGTGATTCAACTCAGAAAATGCATTGAGACATATTTCAAATCCTTCTAAATTTTATTATTTTGATTAAGAATCTTCTTAAATTGTTATGTCATCAAGACTGTTTTGTGACTTAAAATCCTCTTTCCTCAGCCTCCCAGAAGCCTGCATTCCAGGTATGCATCACCACACTTCATTTTTCATCTCTTTCTAGACACAAAATAAAAGATAGGTTTATGAAGAATAACTCCTAAATAATGCTTTTTGGTGTGTAATGTCATTTTAAACCTGAAGTATTCATAAAAACATTCTATTTTCACACAGTAATAAAGGCTCTACCTTTATTACTTCCTTCCCTTACATCATTTATTTGACATAAATCAAGTCTTTACAAGTGATTCCATAGATAGTCAATGTAAAATCTGATACGTGGAAGTTCACATGATTTGCTAATCCCAAGGGACATATAGATGAAGAAACATTGAATATCAAATAGTTCCATTATTGAGCCTTGCCATCTATGAACTTGCTTTCTGTAACCACTTGTTTAATTTTTACAGTCAAAAAAGTATTTCAATAGTTTAATTCTGGTGTCTTTCAAAACAGCTATAGATCATATCACTACATATTTAATGATTTTTCACGTTGCAAAATCAGTTTTCAAAATTTACATACAAAACCCTTATTAGTGATGTGTGGAAACAGATTTTCACTTTTTTATAGAAAAAAAAAAACAAAGGAGAAAAAGGGTAGAAATAATACAGAATTTCAAAAAAATATTAACAGTAAGAAATCACCAGTTGATAAATTATCTATTGTCATCTTAGGCATAGTTGTTCAAATTACAAAATCAAAGCATAAAAAGTGGGTAGACCTTCAGACCTTGACAGTGCAAAGCATTCTGTTCAATGATCCAATGAAGACTTAGTAATATAGTCATTTTTTGTAATAGACTTGGATTCTATAACTAGGAAATTTAATATAACTTTATTCACTTATATAGGTTTTATTCTTAAAAACTAATATCACTGGAAAATTCTATCATTCATATTTGTCCCTTTCAAATGTAATTTTTGTGTGCCTATGTTTTCTTCATTGCATTGACCATGTTATTGAGTAAAATGTCTGGCAGTAGTATGATACAAAAAGTTCTTATCTGATTCTTGATTTCAGAAATGGACCACAAACTATAAAGTGTGCTATAGGATGACATAAACACAGTTTTTAAGGGACAGTTAGAAACTTTTCTCCTATGTTTTACTTCATAAGAAATGTTCTTGTTTCTTTGTAAATCACATCAGTGTATAATTTACTGTATTGTCTAAACTTATTAACATTGTTTTTCTTTACCCAGAAGTGTATGCATTTAATTATGTTTTATAAAATGAGTTTGTTCATGGTATACTGCCAAGAAAGTATACTCAATTTGGAATAAATCATGTGAATTTAGTTTAAAAAGGAAAGTGGACCATGAACTTAGTGTCTTCTAATAGCATTTCCAGCTATGAGTAAAACAATTCAGTTCCTGTGTTAAAATGAATTACTTTACTCTTTTCCTTTTCTCTGAAAGAATAAGGTCAGTATTAATATGGTTTTGAGTGCTCATACATTTCACTGCTAATATTATTAATCAACCAAAATTTGGAGTGAAACGTTACACTATGAGCTCCCATCTGTTTATAGACATGGTACTGCAGAGATATTAGTACTATGAAGATTTTTATTTTATTCTGAGGACTTTTTTTTTCTAATTTTTCCTGTGATTTAATAGATTTAAAGTCATAGATTGATGTGAAATTACTTACATTTTAATATGAAAATTTTCTATATAACTGTATTAATGGACAAATTTCTTTCATGATATCATGCTAGGTTGCAATTTATGTCTTACACTTTGATCAATTTTACCAAGAGTTGTCACTGTTTTATTAGCAGAATCACATTTAATTGGGTCTATTTTCTCTCTGAACTAATGTATATATTTCTGTCATGATAGTCTCTTAGTTTTCAATGTTTCTCTTTCTTCTTAATCAACTACACTGAGTTGTTGCATTTTGTTACAAGAACCACAATTCATTGTTTATTTTCTCTTATTTTTTAAGCATTCCTTTCAGATTGTATCCCAACCTTCATTATCTTTTTGTTCAGTTTTCCACTTTTTTTCTGCTGTGTGATGAATATTTCAAATGCAAAACTTCAGGTTTTTTAAATTTAAATACAGAATGGTGCAAGTATATATGTAATATAGAATGGATATTTACCTTGGTATAGATTTAGCTTCAAACCAGAGGATTTTAATGATGTTAATTTGTGATCTAATCTATTCTAAACATGATATATTATAGTGAATCCCATGTCCTTGAAGCATGTATTAACTTGGGTTAGTGGCTGCTTTGTTATCTACATGTACACAACATTTTTTAAAAGTCCCATATTCCCATACTTAATGAGTCTTGATATATTTCAGAGAATATTTGAAATCATACTAAATATATTTTGAAATCAAAATTTGTATCAGCCACAAAAAGCAAATTAGAAAATGCTCAGTAGAAAGATGATTCACCACATCATGATTTGTAAGAAAGTTAAATATTTCCAAAGTGGTATTTCTCTTATACAACAGTCTTCAACATTAGATTTCTATGAATGTTATACAGTATGTTTCAATCTTCATCCTCACTATATCTGTGTTTTAAAAACACAATGTTTTAAGATATTTGAATGTTTCATAAATGGCGAATATTCAATTTTGGCCACTTTGAGTAACCTTAAAAGGATTTATGCCTTCTCTTTTTATTCTGATATAATACTAATGTTGTCACCTGTGTAAAAATGCCCATGTCATTTTAGATATTATCCCTTGCTACATCCCTTATTCTGTGTGGTTATTATCCTTGCAGATCTGTGGCACAGACTCTATTTTCTGCTGTAGACTGTCTCCCCACTCACATATGCATTCTAGGAGAATGAGAACTAAATCCTAGGAGTTAGATTATGCTGTGTTGTAAGCACATTGTACACTAAAGAAATCACCCTATCTCCAGTGAAACCTAGTATTTTTGTACACATGCTTTGTGTGAAGAATAGTATTAGTCATTGGAATCTGAAGTATGCCTGACCTTGTCTTGACTGTACTCTTACTGTAGCTCCAAAGATTGAAACAAGGTTACTTTAATCCTACTCCATGTTAAACTTCATGATAGAGATGGAACTTAGAAGATATGGGGTAAAGGACAATACTTCTCTTGAGAAAACAATGCTTTTAAGGGGACTAGAAAAAAAATCAATGTAGGTAGATGTAGTAGTGCATAAGTGTTAATCCAGAGAATCAGTGAGCTGAAATAGGTGTATTTAATTTTTAAGCTGATCTCATGAAAATTGGTTATATTATCACATAATAAGAAATAAGAATAGCCAAGGATATAGGTTATTGTTAGAACATATTTTTTTGATTCCTATGAATGTATAAAACAACACAAAAGACTAATAAGAAGAATGGAATAAATTAAAAATGAATTATAGTGCATTTCAAAGGTTAAAATATTTTTCCAACCAGGCAGTAGCACTCAGTAAAACAAATACATTGATAAGTAAAGTAAGAATTTTATGACCTGTGTCATCTCCAGGATTTTTCCATTTCATGGATGGATGGATTGAACATAAAATAGAAGAGAATATTTGCACAGGACATGCTCCTACCTGTGTCATTGGCGATCTCATTGTCTGCACAGGGGGTGCAATCAAAATAACAGGCAGCCTTTCCCTCTTGAGGACTTTTTCTAAATCCAGGATTGCAACTCTCACTGCATACTGAGTTGGGAAAAATATAGTGATAACTTCTTAGACTTTTACTTACTTCTTCAGAGCTACAGGGATACATTCAATTTGCCTACAAACATAAACAAAACTGTTAAACCGCATGCCCAATTTATTTCATAGCATAAAACATACATTTACAAGAATATAATTAAGTAAATGTATTTCTTTCCCACTCATTGGAAAAATTATAATTTTTTTTTCAAATTGAAAATTTATTTGATTTCCATATGTCCCCATTGCATGAGCAAAATTTGCAGCACAAAACCTATGACAGTACTTACTTTATATGAAGTTAAGTAGGTGCATAATGATTAGGTACCACATACCTCTGTAACTCCTATGGTCCACTCTATCATATCCTCAGATAAACCCACTTTTTGGCCATGTGGAGCATGTGAAGAAAATGTTCCTAGTTTAACCTTAAGTCTAAGGCTTTCAGGAAAATTCCAAAAACTGAGAATGTCATACTCTGAATTCTGTTTCCTTCTGTCATCCAAGTTCACTTTGTCCTCAACAGGATTGTTAAATTGGATGTTCTTCAAAAAATGATGCAACTAAAAGAAACACATCATCCTGTGTGAACAGGGATCAAGAATAAAGACAGAAAGCATGGATTGGAGAAAGTTCCTCAGTGTCATTAATTCCATTGGAATAAAGCAACTTTAACACCTGTATCTGTTAAATTGGAGCACATGAACATCTAAATACTAAAATGTCACCATGTTCAGGAAATGTCAGTCAACTTAACAGAAAAATTATTGTTCACAAGCCCATTTAAAAAAAGGGTACAGTTGAGTTAAAGAGAAAGAAACATCAACTGTGGAGTCAAAACTTCCAAACCCACTTTGTCTACCTGTCTACCTGACTATGCCCATATCATCTAACAAAAAATGAGTTGGTAAATATCTGAAGATATTGCAGAATTAAACTAAATTTAATTTTGTGAACTGACAGATTTATTGCAATTTTTAAAGAAAGTGACTAGTGGTTTCCAAGTTGTCCTTTAGGAAAATCATGGAACATGCTTACGTTGGTCAGTTATTGTTGTCATATACACAGAAGCAATGAGGTAGCTTCCAGTTTTCTGCACTTTTCCAGAGGATTCTTGATTGAGAATCATTTCAACTCACCTCAAGAATTACCCCCTTAACAATATGTATAATACAGAATATATTGTATTTTGTAGAAATTGTTTTCATATTCTTGGGTGAAACACATGGAGTAACTGGAGCAAGGCACCTTGACAACACTACATGTCAGCCAAGATAAGACACATTACTTGCCATGAGGAAAACAGCATCCCTTGCCTATTCCTCATTGGTGGCCTTTGTGCTTCTTTGAAAAGCATCACCTGGAGGGCATGGGCCGCAGTGTACACACTATTGTATATATTGAAGCTCTTATTACTCATGGCTGTGTCAAAATGACGCAGAGGAAACCAAATGAGAGAGGCATTATGTGTACAGTTTTCCAATGCTTGGTCAGACTCAGAAAAGGAGCAGTGGAGATTCTTGGACCATTACATAAAGAGATAAGTGTCTTCTGGGTATCTGAAAGTAGTAACTTCTTGGACATAATTTTTGAAACTTGAAATCTCTTCATGGTGATGTGAAAAAACAAGAATCCCATGGAATGGGTCAAATATAAAGTTTTTCCCATCCAGCTCAGTTCACCATCGTGAATTTGTCATCCAGATTTTCCATGAAACAAAGTTTTGAACTATGTTGTAGCTCACATCCTTTGGACTCTCACTATCATAGTAGATAACCACCTCATTGATTGATGATATGTCTGTGATCAGGATATCATGTTTCTGTATGACTGAGAGATATGACACAGATGAACTTGACAGCATTTTCATGAAGGCTACACAGACTCTGTTCCTGTCCATCTCAGCTATCACATCTGAGAGAAACTGAAGACCCTTATGGGCCTTCTGTGATGAGCAGGTCCACCAAGGTCAACCCAGGTCCAGTGGAAATGAAGCATCAAGGACACCATGGCAAGGGCCAAATATCTGTACTTTGTAGTCACCTGATATAGAAAAGGATTCTGGACCTTGTCAGTCAATGTAGAATTAAATAAGCCAAAGGTAAACTGAAAGGGAATAAATTGGGTAATGCACTAAAGTGATGGCAGAAAACAGCAGTAACCATGAAGTGTACTGAGAAGCATCTATAATTTGCAGATGGATGTTTTTTCCATCTTTCCAAGCATCTCCTTCAGGAGATTGTTTTTAAAAAATGTATGAATTATTGAAATATTGTAGAAACATATTTCTTTTCTTCTTTCCTTCCTGTGTGACCCAATAAAAGAAAAAGAAGAGACATTGTGTGTAACCCATAAAGTCTACGTGTGTAGTGTGATGCGTTATACCATTTGAAAGATACTTATCCCAGTCTCAATAAGCCTTCTTGTTCCTGGTAGCTGAAGCATCATGTGTATGCTTCCATTATTTCCTGTACCAACAATGCTCACCTGTGGAAATCTGTAGAGTTCCAACAGTGGTTCCATCTCAGCTGAGGTTCCCCATGATATTTTGTTAGTGCTGCTACACACTTGTTTTCTCTCCTACACATATAATTAGGGATCTCATGTTATTCTGTGATCAAAATGAAGGAATTCTTTAGTGTTCTCCAATGACTGAAAATCAAAGTACGGAACTCATAGCCCAGAGAAATGTTAGGTAAAAGGTGAAGATTCCTGTTGATCTCTTCTATGGCAAAAGTGAAGGCCAGGCAGATCTATCTGGTAGTTGTTCAGTGTTAGCCTGCATGGAGAACACAGAGGCCCTTAGGGAAAAGATTGAGTCAATGAATGCCTTTGAATCCAGTTTGATGCTGTTTATGATCTGAATGCTTTAGTTCTTTCCACACACTCTCATAATTATGCCTTTAGTATGAGTATGATAATATTAGAAAACTGACATTTTATAAGGCAACTGAAATTAGATGAATTATGGGAGTGAATTTCTCATGGTGGAGCTTAGTGGTCTTAGAAGTTTCCCAGAAGAGTTATATCGTCATTCTGCCATATTTGTTCTACAGTTAAAATAACCTTGGAATATATATTGAGAGCAAAATTTGTGTGTATATAGGTCATTAGGCAATGTGATATTTTAAAATATCTTCACAGTTTGCAAAGAGAAAAATAATATATTTATTGAAGTATATATGGTGGTCAGTACTAACAAGTATCCATTTTTGTTTAAATGCTTTATTTTAGGAAAGAAACATTTCTTCAATTTTATTTAAAATATTCAAAATAAAATTGCTATCCCACTCATTCATGTGAAGAAATTTATGCATTAATCTACACAATTAAACTATTACATATTATAAGTAGATAATAGCATATCAGATTGAATCTGTGAATAGATATATAATTTTATTTGACAAGTAAACATAAAATTAAAGATAAAACTGAAGTTCTTTTACATCAAAACTTAATTTGCTTAAAGAATACAGCAGTGAGTCACAATGAAGTTAAGTGAAGTTCAGGAATACAAGTTCAGGAGCTAAAGATGGCCAATCAGTGAGCAGCAAAATACAGAGCCTCCCAGGGAGAAACAACTCATATGCCAGAATAAATCATCCTGGAGAGATCCAGACAGAGGGAGATGGATCATCTTGACAAAGGAAGAAATTAAAATGGAAAAAGCTCATAAAACATGCTGTCTTGGAGCTACAATTGAAACAGCTAAAATTAGCAGACATGGCGCTTTCCACTGTGACCGACAGAGCTGCCTGAACTAGCTCCTGCCATGACTCAATGGAGCTGCAGTCACGCTGAAGTCAGGGGTTGGTGAGCCCAATGGAGAATGGAGCCAGTGAAGAGACCTCCATTAATCCATGGTCAGTGCTGCGATTAAGACACCCCTCATGGGAAGGGGCAACCAAATGGATAACTTGTTGGAATCAGGCAGGAGGAGTCTGAAATAGGAACAGCAGTGACTTCAGTTGGTTGCTCCCTCCCCAGAGCAGATTCATGGGATTTGCTTGAACTGGGTCATGCCCCCAGCTGGGACCCAATCAGCCGTCCCAAACCGATTCCCTATGCATAGCACATACTAACCTGGTGAAGGCCCCTGAAGTTTGACTGGCCCAGCGGGGAGGGGCCAGCATATGCAGCCTCTCCTTATACCTCAGTGACAAGAGCAAACAGGAGAGGGCAGAAATCCCTCACCAGCATGCTTCAGAAGAACCATAACCAACAAGGAAAGGGGCTGAGACCTCCACTATACACCTGTATGGAAGAAACCAAAAGCATGACAAGAGAGAGAAACAAGAAAAAGCCCCCAGCCCAAAATCCTGAGAACACTGATCCAGGAGAAGGAAAAACAAGAGACTGAGGACAGCAAACTGCAACATCAGACACAGCTTCAATGGACATTAAGAGATATTTTTGGGACCTTGTAGACAAGCTCAAAACTGAAATATTAAATCAGGTAAAGCAAGATATAAGTAAATTAATACAATAAATGCTAAGCACCCCTCAAGAAGACACAGACAGAAGAAGGGAGGAACACAAAAAAGGAGAGAATCATTGGATAAAGAATATAAAGAAAATCTAGAATATATGAAGCAGATTCAAAGAGATTACCAGAAAATTAAAAACTCCATTGAAAGCTGGCAAAACTGCTTAAAAGAAACTGAGGATAGGCTATCAAAACTTGAAGACAAGTTTGCAATGTGTGATCATGAAAGGAAAGATCTCTTAAAAATAACAAGAAAACAGCCAATAACAATACAAAGGTTAGAAGATGACAAGAGAATCTATAATTTAAGAATAAGAAATGTGAATGAAGAAGCAGGAAAACAAACAGGTGAATTACAAAGGCTATTTGTGGAAATTATTGAAAACTTCCCAAGCATGGGAAAAGAAAATGATATTTGGTTATGTGAGGCATACAGAACTCCAGCTACCTACAACCAAAACAGAGCTACACCCAGACATATAATAATCAAGATACCAGAAATTCAATATAAAACAATATTAAAAGCCATCGGAGAAAAGAAACAGATTATCTATAAAGGAAAGCCCATCAAGATTATGGCAGACATCTCAACACAGACCATCAGATCAAGAAGAGCTTGCAGTGAAGCATTCCAAGCCCTGAAAGAAAATAGCTTCCAGCCCAGATTGATGTACCCTGCAAAACTGTCACTAGAAATTAATGAAGAAACAAGATGCTTCCATGACAAAGGAACTGGGGGAATTTGTGACCACCAATCCTACCCTACAGAGAATACTGAAGGACATTCTAGAGAGAGAGAGAAAAATACCAGGATTTTAGGAACATTGACAGAAAGGCCTCAATGAATGGGGCAGGCAGTAGAATGGAGAAAAGTAGTCAAAGGCAGAAAAATAGCATAGCAGAAATGAGGCAGAAAAGGTTGGCTATAATCTGTAACATAGATGGCCTTGATACACTAAAAAAAGACAGGCAGAGTAGATCAGAAGGTAGGATCCATTGAGATGCTCTGTATAGGAACTATAATAAAGCTGAGAGAGTTTATGGACCGAAAATCAAATATGAGAAAACAATGCTCTATGTGACAGGGAGCCGGAGAGAAATAGGAGCAACTCGACCACCACCTGCAGACAGGTTGGAAAGACAGGATACTTATGTGCAGTAGAGAACTACTCAGCTATAACAAAGGAAAACCTTGAGGCTTTTGTAGGTAAAGGAATACAACTTGAGATCAAGTTCAGATGTGAAAATGTTTGGGACCACTTAGGTAAAAAGCAGTTTGCCTCACAAACTAAAAACTGAGGGAGTTGGGGGGACCCAAAATGCACAGCACCCTGTGGGAGTGAAAGGGGAAGAATAGCCTAAAAAAAGGAGGCAGAGGATATTGTTAATAATGTACCAGGATTTAAAACCCACATTACTCACACCACTCTGCTTAGATGGATTATATTCTGTTTCAGTTTGTCTACTTGTATTAGATTTTAGAGCACAGACAGTTATCCCAAAAATAGCAGGGTATAGTATGATAACCATCCTTAATTTCCTATTAACTTAATCTAAAGCTCTGATAACCTACACTGTTTTACCTTGACTGATCGTAATTGAATCTGGTTTGTTAGATCACTGTTTTGTATTGATAGATTTTATTCAAAGCTGTTATGATTGATAGTATCAAGTCTGAGAGTATAGGCAACTGCACTGAAGATGACAAGATTCACTAGAATATCCACTCTGGTTTGATTATTACCTGCCTTTGAGGTTTTATACTGTCTACAATGTTTTTTTTATCTAATATTGTTATGTACTGCTATATTCAATTATATTGCTATATTCAATTGTGCCTGATGATATAGACAATTCTATATGAAGATAATAAGAGACAACACAGTAATCATTGTAGATCAGCTTGTAGTGTGGTTTTATATGACTTTTTGGTTTCATGTTTTTATAGGAATTTGTTTTGTTTTGTCTTGCCATGTTTTGTTTTTCCCTCTAATACAGAAAGGATAGAAATACATGTAGACACTCATGCATGCGTAGATGTTTGCAGTCTCACTGTTTGAATGCTTACTTTGTATGCTTTAATTTTGTAACTTGAACAACTATTTTTAAGAGGACAATATGTAATTTATCAACTAGTGATTTCTTACTGTTTATTTTTTAAAATTTCTGTATTATTTCTACCCTTTTTATATATTTTTTCTCTTTAAATAAAAAAAGGAATACAAGTCCACCCTCCTCAATGGCTCAGACAACTGCTCCACCCTTTCCCTTCTGAGAGATTTCTGTTAAAAAAGGTATAAACCTACTATTGACATTGTGCAGTCTCATTTGAATTTTGTGAAAGGAAGCCTCTTAATGAAGCTGTATATCAAGAGCCTTTTCATTGAAAAAATATCAAAACAATATTTCTTTGTAGGATCAGAATCTTTTAGTATTGCTTTGGAATTTCTAAAACACAGAATAAATATTCAGCATGTTAATAGAGGAAATAAAAAGAATTGAAGAAAATAATTGAAGAAGAATTGAAGGAAATAAAAAGAATTGAAGAAAAAAGCAGGCAATAATACCCCATTAGGATTATAATTATTCACCTAAAATATTAAAGAAAATTCTATTACATGTCCCTAACTAAAACAAATAAATGAGAACAATAAAAGATTTTCAAAGTAAAATTCATTATTTAAATTCTTTGAGAAAAACATATATAGTATAACATAAGCCTTAACAAAGTTAATTACAATAATACATTTTAAAAATTTAAAATTCTATCAAATATTATATAAAAAATTTAATGAGATATTATAAAGCCCTAAAATTCTAGTAAAGAGATAAAAGCACTAAAAAGAATGTTTCATACATGTCATAATTTAAAATTTCTATCAATGTAGTGACTGCTCAAAAGCATTAAAAGAGAGAAATTTTGTAACAATGATGAATATTAAACAAGCATTCTGAAATCTGCAAAATCTGTAAGTTAGTGAAATTATTTTGATGCATAAAAATATATAATTTAGAGAAAAAGCAACTAAAAATATAGATGTATCAATAGGACAAACTCTAAAAAAGTAAACTCTCTACTTGTATCTGTCCACTTCTACCTATATTTCTTTCTATTTTTTCTCTCTGTATGATTATCATCTATCCCTTTTATTCAACATTTGTATAAAAATTTATTAAATATTAAATCATGTTATTCATAATGAAAAGTAAACTATTTTGAAAACTGAAATTGAGTACACACATTTACCACAAAATAAATTCCAGATATAATAAACCAATTTTTAAAATACAAACTAAATGTCTCGCAATTGTATTTTCAACATTATACACTGTGATGCATTGCAAAAAGAAAAAAAGGCAAACAAAGAGCAAACTTGTGCAACCTAGAAATTTATATTGATTTCTGGTTATGCATGATTTATATAACAACATTTAACAAGCAAAATGCTAGTAAATCATTTTTAAAATACTTGCTCAAAAATAGTTTCTTTTTCCAAATATCAAAAATATCTTTTACAAAATAGAAGGCCTTTCCTGAGACAAAATTAATGAAGATTAAGTCATCAAATAAAATATTCCTAAAATAATACATGCAATATAATCAATCTAAATGTTAATAAATGATACGTCTAAATATCAACATGCTGCCATTTGTTTAAACTCAATTAGGCCAGTTGTTCACTGAAAAGATTAGGGAAATATTATTTTCTTGAGTTGTTGGTTGGAAATTTCCATTATTTTGTGCTGTATGTCATTTGATATGCACAAAATAATTTAAGGAACATATAACTTTGAAAACACAGAAAAGTTACATCACAGGTTAGAAGAACTTCCACACTGAAATTTTAATTCCAGTGCTGAATGGTCCTCTTCAGATGGTATTTAGGGTACTTACTGAAAGGATCTGGGCACAGAATCCTTTCTACAGATGAGATCTCCAAATCCTCCTACCACTGAGGAGCTTTAAGTACCAGTTGAAACAAAAGTGGAAGCTTTCCAAGTATATGCATGAACAGAAGCAGGGAGTCTGTAGCCCCCAAGATCTGGCCAAGCATCTGGGGGAACAAACATCTGCACCTTCTAGACAGGTAACAAAGAAACTCCTTGGGAGCCAGCCAGGCTATCAGTGAGTCTCTGCTCCTATCAGATTGTTCACAAAACATCCTAATGTGTAATCTTTAGAAGAAGTTCACTGCACTATGTTGTGACCCAGGAAGATCTTTCTGTATTTAATTTTAACCCTTTACATGGGCAGTTGCCTGGGGCATACTGTGGGACCAGCACCTTCTATAAGAATCAATTGATAACTGTTCCAATGACATCTTTTTGTCTCATAAAAGCACAAGACATTTGCTAGAATTCTCTGACATTTTGTAAAAATCATTCTTTAGTTATATATTTGGCATGAAGCCTGCTAAGATGGTGCGTGTATAGAGAAAAGATACATACATCTAACTGAAGAAGAATTGCATTGGTGGGGAAAATTTTCATGGAATATTCATTCCTCAATCTGGATATAGTTTGTGGCTCCAGCATTCCTGGTGTTCTCTAAAGTTTATTTCAAATAGTAATTGAACATGTACAAAAAGAAGTTCCTTGAAGCAGAGGAATAGAAATATCACAAAAGAATATATAAGAATGCAAGAAAATGTATAGGCAGAGAAATAGAGAAACATCAGTAAACACTTGAGTGTATTGAAGGACATTTGGCAATAGTCACTTAGCATTTGATTCAATCCAAGGCAATCAGTTGTGATGAAGACACACCAGAAATACTGTGTAGTTCCATCTAGGTAGGATAAAGGACAAGGACCATGGAATACTGTGGAGAATGGAGTCACTCTCAAGTTCCAAGAGTGAAGCTAAGAAGCTGAGAACACAAACAAAATAAATCTCTTCCATATTCAAAAGTATAAAAAGAGGCCAAACTTATAGTCTGTGTGCACATGTGGATGGCAGAACAGTTGGCACTATAGAGAATATTGATGTATCTATCCATGGACATATCTATCCCAATGTCCAGGAAGAAAGCAATACATGAAGAATACAATTACTGAATGAAAAAGGCATCTCTAGATGGCTGTATGTGTTAGGTAACAGTAGAGTAGACATAGTAATAAAGAGGCCAAAAATTCACCAATCACCACATCTCCATCCTTGTATACCATGTTTCTCCTTTGGTGAAGACAGGGTTCATTTACAAAAGTTTACACTATTCAGAAAGCTGCAGGATCAGAAAGAACAATCAAAGGGAGCATTGTAGATGTATAAACAAAGTTTTCGGCTGAATGGAGAGGAAACTTGCAGTTACTGGCAGCAAATAAATATATTGTGTCAGTGTGATTCAACATGACATTGCTTGTGACTCAGGTGGGCACTCTTATTCCCCTGGCTTCTGTCATGTGTACCTGTCACATGTTCCTGGAGAAGTTTACCACCACTGTCCCCCTGGGCTCTACATCTGAGTTCTGGTGTCCAAGAGAAAAAACACAAGACAGTAATTATGCTTGAGTAGCTTTTCTCCACCTGGAGTCACCATGATTTAATCCACTTTCACTGATAGCAACATCCTAGAGGTCACCTCTCCTTTGGTAGATTTTCCCCTAAGTCTTTGTCAATCAGCCACTGGAGTTGAGGCCATTAGCAATACTGCTAAATGCATTGCACTAAGAGGTCTAATATTAGAGTTCTCTTGAAGTAGTCTGAAAAGCCTCAGGCTCAGGTAAAAAGCATTAGACACTGAGATTTCCAAAGTGAAATATTAAGAACAATCTCCTCAGAGGTCCATGATCAACAGTGGGATTTGCAGAACATTCCTTGTATAGCCATGTTGTCTGTGTACTGGTCATGTGCTGAAGTGCTTAGCCACACGTGCTCTCCATTTTTTGATACAGCTAGTGGCACTAACTCCAGGGAAAGCCAAATCAGTGACTGAAGATCACTGCAGAAATGCAATGTACTTTCGAGTTGTATTATTTATCCTATTTTCCTACTGTTTTACTATATCAAGTTTCTTCATTCCATGATTTAATATACTTCCATAATCCAAAAGTACTTCTAGAAACTTGAGTTCTTCCAGTATTTAGGCTTCTATGAGGACATGAGACTGTGTGGTAAATTTCTTTTTGCTCCTTACCCTGAAGTAGAGGAGCAAAGCTGAAATTGACATCTATAGTTGCATAAATCAGAATTTTGGGGAGCACAAATGCACAGGTCTTAAACAATGAAATTTTCATGTAGGCAGATTTTTTTTGCATAATAGTATATTAGTTCAATGAATGCTATCTTATACTTGTCAAAATCTACATACCAGCCCCCAAAATGAGCCTTAATGTAAATTTAGACTTCATTTAATATATAGGTATCAAAATTGGCTTTCAAAATGTGGCATGTTAATAATAGGTGATCTGCTAAAGATGTAAGAAAGCATTGATTTTTGTAAGGATAAATTTTAAAATTTAAAGAATGCGTATTTTCAAAAAATACTTATTTTCCAATTTGGAAGATGTTGGCCTCATGTCTTCGTTAGCATTTCAAATGTAGCTAGCAAAAAAGTAGCTAGTTGCATTATAAAAGATGGTTACAATATTAAAACCATCAAAGAATTTCAGAAAATTTTAAGACATAATGAATTTCTAATAGTTTTATTATAATGATATGGCAGGATAATATATTAAATCTATTGGGTTTAATATATTGTATAAAGATATTCTTAAATAAAACGGTTTGTGTCCATTAACCTGGATACTGCAAGACATATGCAATAAAAACACAAATGTATTTGAGAATAGGGCTGTGTTCTCCACATAAATACATGAGTTTCTGAACTCAGTTCTTCTCTAATTTGAGTCAGACTGTTAGCTGAATTGAATTGTGGTTCAAGTGTAATGATGAAGCCTGCAATCTGGTACTAGTGAATGTGATCCAACTCAAAAATACATGCTTTTATAAATTAAGACAAGTTTGTTAGGGCAGACCCTGATGCAATATATCTGTGTCTTTCTAACTGGAAAAAACAGTATAAGACTTTGGCGCAAAATAATTTTTTAAATGCTTAAGGAAGCAGTTAATCAGAGAGTACGTGTTGAACATACAAAAAACCTTGAACTCAACTCCTGTGTCACAAAAAGTGAACTGAAGTCCTAAATTCATAAATACAGTATATTATGTAATGATACCAATTCAGGAAATCACTCAAACAATGGTTGCATTTGTAAAATAATAATTTTACAATTATTTTTACATTTTACATGTAATACGAAAGAGAAGAACATTGAATCAGAAATACTCTTCTACCCTCTCTGGAACATCATCTGGAAAATAGCCTTGGCAGTATCCCCTGCTTGGCCAACACCACTGAAGACAGTGGCTATTTCTTTCCCACCTGCAGATTCCAAAGTTGCACAGAAGACAGGCTGGCACCTCTTCTGCTGCATTTTGAGTAGACAACACTTTGTCCTTAGTGGATCTCCTATGCCTTTGATGTGCAGAGCACTATATACACAACTTACATAGAAAATTTCAGTTCATAGGCATGTTCCCTGCTGGCTGTGAAGTCATGAATCAAGATTAGAAGAGTTCATATATAGGGAGAGGCCATACACATTAATTCCAGTGTCTCTGATCAAACTTAGTGTTCAGATCATTTTATGACATAAATAGGGACATTTAGAGAAAAGTTCTGCCTAGTTTCCTATGCAGGGATGAAGAATGATGGGGACAATAAGAAGTCAAATTGCACAGTTAATAAGTGCCCTAAGATATTATCCTATATACTAGCAATGAATGGTTGGCAACTGAAATAAAAGCAATATCATGTATAGTACAAACCGAAAAGAAGTTTATTCTCCAGAATAAACCCAAGAAAATACATAGAAATTGTAGTATGAAAAACTATTAAAACTGAAAATTGTTACAATTAACAATGCAAAATCTAGATCAGTGGAATTTTTGCTCTGCTAATAATCCTTTGGCAGAGAACCTCTGAGATATCTAGTCTTCCAAACTAGATCAAGAGTTCAGTGTCATACCAGCAAAAATATCTGCAAAGTATTCTATAGAGAAAGATGAAATTCTTCCTCAGTCTTAGGTAAAAAAGCTGGAAATAAATAATATTAAAACTGAAGAATTCACAATTCTTGATTCTGAGATTTTATTATGAAATGACGGACATGTGGTCAAGTGGATCAGTTCATGTAGAACCAGCCCCAAGATCTCTCCAACCATACATGAGTAACAATGAACCTTAAAGGCAAAAGTCTACTTATGTTTCCCCTGCTTGTAATTCAG
>PVLA01005387.1:96711-148216 GCA_004027455.1 Hydrochoerus hydrochaeris
TCTCTCTCTCTCTCTCTCTCTCTCTCTCTCTCTCTCTCTCTCTCTCTCTCTCTCTCTCTCTCTCTTTTTACCGTGAAGCTTTACTCATCATTCTGCTGCCTTGGATTTTTTGTCAGTGGTAGGTAAGCTGAGGGTAGTGCTGATCCTTCTGTGGTATAGATTAGCACTAAATAGGTTACCCTTGCTCTCACATTGGGGAATTTCATCTTCCCAGATATCTGTAGATGAGGAAAAATGAGACATTAAGGATAGTGTTTATGAGCCTATATTAAAACACTCATCTCTGGCTTCCTCTTTCTCTGTCTCTGTCTATCTCTCTCTTACCACAATACCAATTTTCAAATTAATTTAATGGTATATTTTAGACACATGTAATGATCACTTTCATTAGAATAAGATTGTACTTGTACATGATAATTCTTTTTTCTTTTTCTCCCAAACCTCTATCCTTGCTTCAACCCCTCCTCTCTCTACTTGAGAATCTGTTTTCCATTTTCTTCCTTCTTTTACCTTCCTTGCTTTTTTCCACTCTTATCACTTTTCCTCATCCCATTTGAATATTTTGTTCTTGTTTCCCAGTATCAGTCAAATATTTCATTCCCTATATATCCTTTCAGTTTCTCTCACTAGAGAAACAGTGTGACAGTTAGACATGTGCATCTTGTTTATTTTGTTTAAACATGGACTCTTTTCCCCCTTCCTTCCTTTCCTCACTCTATCATCCATAGTTCCACTTTCTTTGAAAAATTTCTTTCTATTTCACAATACCTTTTATACACTTTGCTTGTTACTTAAAAATTTGGTACTTCATACCAGAGAATCAATACAATATTTATATATGCAAGTTTGATTTATTTCAGTCAAGTGTATTACCTCAGGGTTGAAATCATGTGTCCAGAAAAGTCTCAAATTTGCCCTTCTTTATGGCTGAGTAGTGCTCCATTGCTTTAGCAAACTCACATCTTCTTTATCCATTCCCCAGTTGATGGTCATTCCCCAGTTATCCACTCCCCAGTTGTTTCTTTTTCCATTCCCCAGTATCCATTCCCCTTTATCCATTCCCCAGTTGTTTCTGAGATGTGCATATATTTCTGTCATATGATATACTTATTCCTTCTGGGAAGATACTGAGAAGGGGAATGGCTGGATCAAACACCACCTCAACTTTGAGGTCAGTATGTTCACAACCAAGAAGTTAGCCACTTAATTCTACAGTTCTGGAAAAACTCACTTTCCACATGCAAATACAAACTAGACCCATGTCTCTTACCATGCAATATTAAATGGATCAAAGATCAAAATATTAAAACAGAAATGGTAAATCTGCTAGATAAAAGAAAATGTAGAACCCCTGAAGATGTAGGTAAAGGCAAATTGTTCATAAACCAACCCAGACTGCATGAGAAATACTACAAAAATCAACAACTGGAACCTCTTCTTATTAAAAAGATTTTGCACAAGAAAATGAAGTCACAACTGAATGAAAAGTCAACCCACAGAGGGGGAGAAAATCTTAGCCAGTTGTCTCTCAGACAATGAACTAATATGTGGAGCACATAAAGAATTTTAAAAGTTGGATTACCCACATTTAAAGACCCAATCCAAGAATTGGCTTTTGAGATTAATACCAACTTCTCAGAAGAAGAAATACATAAAGACATGAAAAATATCCCACCAATTTTTGATGTATAATTCATACACCCTAAAACTGAGTTGTTTGAAAATGAATACATCATAGCTTTTTAATCCACCACTAAACTATGAAATCACAGACTCTGTATAATTTCAGAACATTTCATTGCTTCCCAAAGGAGTCCCTAGTATGCCTAACAAAACACACACTGTACATTAGCTTTCCATTTGGCTTTTCACCAGTCTTTGGCACCCACCACTCAAAGTTCCAACTCTGTGATTTATCTACTCTGTACATTCCACATAAGCAGTGTTATAAAGTATATGACACTTCCTGAGTCATTTCCTTTACTTAGATATTTTCCACAATGACCTTTGATTTTCTGACCATCAAAACCTTTTTTCTTTTTGTTTTTTGTTATGCAGAGTACATGTTAACAGTCTCTGTGTTTCTTTTTTTAACTGTAATGTTGTTGTTTATTCCACTAATGAGGAAAAACTTCTGACACATTGTGTGACATGGATACAATTTGAGCATATAATACTAATAGAAATAAACCAATCACCACATGACAAACAATGTATTATAATTTCTATATGAGATATGTGCAGTGCACAAATCTATGAAAAAGTATCATAGAATGATGGTTGTCAGGGACTGGAAAAAACAAATGGAAACTATTATTTTGGAGAACATAGAGTTTCAATAGGCAAGATCAAAAAGAGATCTGGAGACTGACCTCCTAACAGTGTTATAGACACCTCATTATGAACTGCATACACTCAGAAACAGGCACTGCATGACAAACACCCTCTGCTCAGCACAACTTTCCCAACTTCTTAAATTTATCCCAGGTCCATCTACTTCATAGTAAAATCCAGATTAAAAAAAAAAACAAGGTAGTTTATCAAGAATCTCCATCATTGATGTCCAATTACCCTTGGTATCTGATGAGGCCCCTCATTTTCCACCACCTTACAGATGATGTCTAATGCCATAGTTTGACTTTATCAAGAATCAAGAATCATGATAGTTTGTCTACCTTGAATCAGTGTTTACTCCTGATTCTTCCACTTAACAACTGTCCATTCATGAACCACTAACATACAACTCCTCAAGTGTAGATGTGAAGTACTCATGGTACTTTCAAAGTCAAGTACAATATCATTTCCCCCACCAAAGTATGTGTTTGAGCTATTTTCTATTCTCAGTGGTGTTGAGTGATGTCTTCCTATCATGCTTACTCAATTGTTATGGAATAATCTTTTTATTTAATAGATAATTGTTTTATGTATTTTTACTGAAAGTTACATTGAGGAAAACTAGAAAGATGCTTATGATGAGAAACATTAAATCTTTAACTTCATAACTGAGGTAAATTCATTCCTATATATCTACATAGCTACCTATTTATTTTATTATTCAAATAAACTTCTTAGAATAAAATGCCTACTTATGTCCAAGTAGTTCACAGAATATATGTAGTACTACAAAATTACAAATGTACAAAGTAAGTTCATTCAGAACCTCCAGCAATCTTGAAAATCATTTTAACCTTTATACAAGAAAAAATAGAGAAAGTGTATACATTTTCTGTAACAAATCAAGGATATTGATATATTATATAATGTTTCAATATGAGGTGGCCTCCTCACTGTATATGTTATAGTTTTCAAGACAGAGAGAATCTCATTATATTCCAGAGACTGGGTTGAGGTTCTTATCCTCTGGTATGAGCAAGATTGGTACTCAGTGTGGTAGTCAGTTTCTTAAAAGATATTCTTAAGATGTTGTTAAACTAATTACCTCATGAACAATTGAACCACCCTGTGTTAAAATTCTTCTTTTATCAGTAAACCAAATATTTGTTTCATTCAAGAATATACAAGGCAAGTTCAGAACTTTCTCATGTTCAATGTGACCAAACATATGTGCCTCTTTTCTCATTGCTGAGATGAAATATCTGATACCAACAATTGAGGAAGGAAAGGTTTACTTAGCTCACATTTTGTGAACATTTCAATCCATTCTCAGCTGGCTGCAAAGCAGAATGTCTTGTGGCTGAGGGCAAAAGTTAATGGCAGTGGAAAACAACAAAAGGAACAAGAGCAAAAAGCGAAGAGCAAGAAGAGAAGATTTTCTGTCCCATATATTTTATGTAGACTACACCCACCCTAGGGTGTGTGTGTAGCACTCATATCCATCATCCCAGCACTGAACCATGAATGAATCACAATCTCTAGGAGACTGTCCCAAGATTGCATGAGGCTTTGGGAAGGCATCCAGGCACAAACCATAGCACTATCTGTAATGTCCAGAACATGCCCCACAGGAACCAGTGGAATAAAGACATAAAATATTTCTTGATAATTTATAAAGTTACAATTAGAAATGTCAATCATATTTAAATATTATGAAAACGTATGTATTTTTTCCACTTTGTCTTTAAATGAGAATGGCCTCTACTCATCATACATTCTAATAAAACTCATGAAGACACCTCTCAATATGCTTTGTAACCTCAAAATAAATTTCTTAAAAGAAGTCACATAAGGTTTAAATTTATACATACAAGGTAAAAAGTTAAATAAACAATATAGTCTATAGATGAGATTTTTATTACCTGTAAGTGTTTAAATAACTCAGTGCAGGTACAAAAGTCATGTATTACTTTGAAAAATAATGCTCCTCATTTTGCTGATTAACAATACCATTCACAATGGCACATGGAAAATAATATTTTTCTCTTCCTTCATATTTAACAGCAGAGGGGGAAATGAATTTTTAATGTATACTTCTTGGAAAATAATAAGTAACTTTTTTCACATATAATTGTGCAATGCTGTGAGTCACCTCTAAAATAGTAAAAGAGAAATTATATCCCTGTGGTTACTAACTAAGCTCTGCTGAAAGCATTAGAGGAGTGAACACAATGATGGTTCTGAACTAAATATACAATAAGTAGTGGCAAGAGCATAAGTATGCAGCCTGAAAACTTTTTAATGCATGGATTTGTTTCCATCCCCAGATACGTATAATTTGTAAGGAAAAAAATCCATTATTTTTCTGTTGACTACACTCATGCTGTATATGGACAAAATACTGGATTATATAAGGTTTTTATATATTTGTCTCACATAAACATTTAGGTATTTTTTTCAAGATAATGTTTTGGAACACAATCCCAGGTGGATTGTGGTGGGTTAACTAATGGTCCACTGGTAGCACCCAGACAACCTGAATCAATATGGTGCTGGGTGTGGAAGGACCACCTGAGGACTGCTGCCAGCAATATTAAGTAAGAAATGCAAGGTAAGATGCTTTGCTGTTGATTCTTCTGCAGAAACTTGTCCTAATGCTTTTCCTGATGTGAACTCATCTGTCCTCATTGTCAGAAGAGCTGGGTCCTCAGTGTTACTGAGGGTGGGTGATGTTCTCTTTGGTGCAGCTCTGGCCCAAACCCTGAGCATTGCTTTCTGTCTCCAGTGCAGATCCCTCAGCCTTCAGGCACAAATCCTTCACCTCATTGGTGCAAAAGTTCTAGCTTCCACCACTAACCTTGGTTCTTCTCAGTGCAGATCCTTAACACTGGGATCTGCCATGTTGCCATGGGCTCTAGGCCTCCAGGTAGACTTGGACAGGATATTGCCATGGTCTTCAGGTGGACCGTGCACTACACTGTAGAATACAGGCCCTCAGTGTAATTCTTCTGGTCTCTAATATGTGGACAGATAACTTGAAATCTGTATTAGATTTTTTGAGTGAATATTATAAAATAATCCTTTGAATTATGTGTCTCATATTAAAAAAATTACCTATGTATGGACTTTAAGGCAAAATATCTCAATAAAATACTTATTTATCAAATTTAATTATTGTTTTTATTTTTTTGTTACTGGTGATCAAACTCACTACTCATGCTTGCCAGGCAGGCACAAATCCTGCGGAGCAAAATCTCTGGCCCTTGTTCATCAAATGTCATTCCACATCAAAAAGTTCATACACCATGAACAAATTAGTTTCATTTAACAGATAAAAGAATGGTTCACAATATGTAATTCAATAAACATAGCACATTAACTAAACAGATTATGAGATATAAAACACATAATTGTCTCATGACATGTAGAAAAAGCCCTTGACTGCTCTAAAATTTCCTGTACAATAAGAATCCTGAATAAATTGCATATAGTAGTATCATACTTCAACATAGTAAAGGCTATGTACATGAAAATGCTAAAGCCAACTGTGTACCAAGCAGGAAATCTGAAGACTTTTTATCTAACACCAGCATGAGACAAGGGTGTGCACTTGCACAGCTTATTCAGTATGGTACTGGTTATTTTACTTAGAACAATCAGGCAGTGGAAAGAAGTGAAAGAAATTAAAGATGTTCAAACAGGGAATGGAGAAATAAATTACTTTTGCAGAAAATATTGCTCTATACATAAAAATTATGAAACAACCTGCCAAAAAATTCTAGAACTCAAAAATTCAGCAAAGTAGATTACAAAATCACCATACAAAGATCAATGTGTTTTATAAACACCAATAATGAACTGTCTGAATAATGAATAAGGAAGAGAATCCAATCCGTTGCCCTAAAAAAGAAATAGGTATAATAAATGATCTAATGAAAAATGTGAAAAATATTAAAATAAAGATCATAAAGCTATGAAAGAAACTTAAGAGCAAAATAAAAGTTGCAAAGTGTTCCCACCTACATAGATGGGAAAATTTATATTGTTAAGATGGTGATACTCCTAAGATGTGGTAAAGATCCCATACAGTGCCAATGATATTTTTCACAGAAAAAAATCCTGAAAATTTTAAGGAATTGCAAGATTCTGAAGAATCAAAGCTATCTAGAGTAAAATAACTAATACTGGAGGACTAAAAATGCCTCATTTCAAAACATAGTACAAAGTCATGTGATGAAAACAGTGTTTTATTCACATGAAATAAACATAAAACAATGGAACAGAATAATGTACCCTGAAATAAATGCATGTATTTTTAGACAATGGATTCACAACAAACGTGCAAGGAACATTTGTGTGGTAAAGGGTAGTTATTTTTTTCAATAATTAGCCATGGAAACTGAGATGACCATAAGTAGATGATTGAAATGAGAAATCTGTCCTTCATTTGGAAGAAAAATGCATTTGAAATGGATCAAAGACAGTGTACACTACCTAAAGCTTTGTAACTTCTAGGAGACATCACATTTCAGGTTAATGGTGCAGGCAAGGATTTTCTGAACTAAACTCCCATAGCTCAGGAAATACAAGTGAGAATTTTCAAATGAGATTACCACATTTATCCTTGTCAGAGAGCAATGAGCATCTGATGAAACAGAAATATATTTCATGAATCATTCACAGATCCACTGGAGCATATTTTCACTCTTTGATGAATATGTAGAGTTCATATTTCACCTTAAAGGTCTGAAGGTTGGGAGCCAGTGAGTCTTGATAATGTAAGTACAACCAGCCAGTATTGGGCAAAGGGGTTATCCTGAACTGAAGCACAGACAGGTGAGAAGACCCACATGACCATCATCAGGAGTGAGGGTGAAGAAGGTAGTGAAACCTGCCCATAACTAACAGTTTGCACTGGTGCAGAAAGGTGAAATAGGCCCCTGACTTGGTGGAAAACCTGTGGCTCAAGCTGGAACAGAAGCTGGGTTCTATGGGATGTTACTATGGTCATATAAACACCTGCTCTTTTCCACAAGACTTGTTGCATTTTGTTGGTACCATGCTAATGATTTTTCTGTCTGTATTCATTGAAAAGATTGTTCTATAGTTTTGTTTCTCAGTTGAGTCCTTTTGCGTTTTTGCAATGCTAAGTCCCAGGAATGGTTTTTGAACAATTCCTTCCCTTTAAATCTTACTGAAATATTTAAGAAGGATTGGAGTTAAATCCTTCCTAATGTTGTAGAATTCAACAGTAAATCCATTTAGACATGGGATTTTCTTAGTATATTTTTATTACTGCTTCCAACTCAATAGCTTTTAGTAAATTCCTCAGGGTTTGTTATGTCATGTTTCAGTTCCAAAGATTTCTAGTAATCTATGATTTTTTCTGAATTCTCTAATTTGTTAGAGTAAACATTATCAAAGTATTTGCCAATTATTTTCTGTATTTCAGTGCTATCTGTTGCTTTTCTTTTTGCATATTGATTGCATAGTTTTGGGCCTTTCTCTTTTGGGGGAGAGAGAAGAATTGGTTAAGGATTCTTTTGTGTTGTTTTTCTGTCAAAGATCCAGCTGTTTGATTCATTGATTTTATTTTACCCTCAATATAATCAGTTTTACTCAGATTTTTATAACTTCTTTTCTTGTTTCAGCTTTGGATTTAAATTATTTCTGTCTTTAAGAACCTTTGGGGTGCATCCTAGTTTATTTATTGAGGATTTCTCTGTGATTTGGGGATTGTCAGCTGTACACTTTGTTCTCAAGACTTTTAATTGTGTCCTGTAATTTTCAGTGCTGGCACTGATTCTAGGCAGTATTTAGTTCCACAATTTCTCTTAAGGCTGACTGAAGAGGAATTTCCCTCTTAGCCCCTGTTTTCATAAAATCATAAATAATATACATTTCCTGTTTACATTGTAGTTTGTAGATGCAGAAATAGATCAAGAGACTCAAATTCCTGTAAGAATAAAATATTGAAAAACTTAAGACTAGGAAAGGAATTTTGATCTCATGACTCAGAAGTTGTAATTTAATTTTCTCAATGGCACCCAGTTATGGATTTGAGTGCTGAATTTAGTGCAAATAGTCTTTTCCCTGCAAAGTCAAATGCAAGTAGCTATCAACCTTTCAGCCCCAATGACTGAGATACTAACATGTGTGAACTATGTAGGGAATGTTCTCTGACTCAGCTTAATGCTGAGCATGTGAAGCTGCATCTACTTATCTTGAATTTTTTTTTATAGGTACCGGGAATCGAACTCACGACTGCATGCTTCCAAGGCAGGCGCTTATGCCACTGAGCTAAATCCCCAGCCCCTTTATCTTGAATTTTGTATGGAGGGCATGAAGCCAAAATATCTTATCTAAACTGGGACTCTTTGAGACCATTTCACAAATGGCTTTACATTCAGTCCACCAATGTAATTTTTTGGCACCACTTTAAATGGCATTCATGCAAATAAATCATGGGTACAAACTTGAGATTCAATCTGCCTGGTAGGAGGTGGCTGCTAGGGACTTGCTGTCAGTAGATATCTGTGAAATTATTGTCGATGGAGGTTGAGAAGGTGAACAAGAACATGTTTTCTCCTTTCTTTCTTTCTTTCTTTCTTTCTTTCTTTCTTTCTTTCTTTCTTTCTTTCTTTCTTTCTTTCTCTCTCTCTCTCTCTCTCTTTCTTTCTTCTTCTTTCTTTCTTCTCTCTCTCTTTCTGCCTTTTGGATGGGGTTTCACTACAAAGTTTATACTGGACTTGACCCCACTTTGTAGACAACCTGGCCTCAAAATTGCAGAAATTCTCCTGCCACAACCTTTTGTGTGAAAAGATGCTAAGTATGCACCACTACACCAGCATCAACATATTTCCTAACCTGTGTTTTCTGTCTTTTTTCATTACTTCTTTTTAAAGAGAAAATAAAACAAAGGTACAGGTGGGGATGGGGAAGTTAGCTGCCTAGACTAGACCTTGAATCCTAGTTCTGGCTGGTTTTTAAGACTATGAACTCAGTGGATCAGTTTTGTCTTCAAATATTCCATTTTCAGTGTATGAAATTTTGGATAATTATGTCTTCTACTGCAAGTTGTTGCAGACTAAAGTGTTGAAGGCCTAGCCCACTTGTGGCAGCCCGTAGATGCTCAAAAGATTCTCCTTCCTTTCCACAAAATTTTTCTCACAAAAACTACTATGTGTTCCTTAAAATCTAGTGTTTAGAAGGTGATTGTACCATGTGACACTGTATTCATCATTGGGTGAGTTTAGTGCAGTTAGCAGGTGGGGACTGGCTGGAGGGGGGTTCCTGGGGACTTAACCAGAAAAGTTGTGTTCTTGTCTCTGTCTCCCTCCTTTACTTTTTGTTTTCTGATTTCCATGGTTTAACAGCTTTCTTCTGTCATTTCCTTCCAGGCTGCCTTTCTGCCTCAGAGCCTGCAGACCTGTAACTGGATCCATGAGACAGAATAAACCTATCTTCCTTTAATTTGCAGGTGTTCAGTATTTTGTCTCAGCAGTGAAGATGTGACTGAGAGTTTTTGGTACCAGAGAATTGGAGTCATTTCTGTCACTGTACCTGACCATATGTTTTCAAAACATTTGGAACTGGTTTGTGAGATAAATTAGGAGAGGATTCAAGGTTCCATGAAGAAAAGCCCTAAAATGTAGAAATATGGAAAATATAGACACAGAAGAAGAAGCTGAAAGCTCAAATATGAATTTCTCTCAGCAGATGAATCAGTCCTACCAGAAATTGAGGCAGTGCATAGTTGAGGGGAACACAAAGGGGGCAGTTGTATCTCTGTAAGTTTGTTTCATATGGGGCAATGATAATTATTATAATTTGTGTTTTATATGTATTGAAGTTTTCATGGAATATATTGGAAATATCTGAAGACAGCAACAAAAGAATAAACTTCTCCAATTCTACATTTTGTTTTTGTGTTTACTTCCTCAATCTCCTTCACTCTTTAGTCCCATCAAAATATGCCCATGAGACCTGCCTATCTTTTTATGCCCTTAATAGCTTTTTCCATTCAGACTTTCATCCACCCATCCTCATAACCACTCTTTCAGTCCATTCATTTGTGGAATAGATTTTATTCCATATGCATACTTAGAAGTCTAATACAAAGAAAAAAAATCTCATCTTGTTTTAAAATAGGAGCCAAGTAATAAATTCAAATATACACTTAACAAGTGTGCTGTGCTGGGCAGACAGCTGAAGCTAGATGAGCTTGCACCAGAGCCAGTCCTGTGATGTGCTGGGTAGAAGGCTGGAGCTAGACATGCTCACACTGGAGCTGGTCCCATGCTGTGCTAGGTGGAAGACTAGAGCTAGACACAATCCCATTGGAGCCAGTCCCACACTGTGCTTGGCATGTCTTGGAGTTGGGTGACTCATGAATGAGCTGAAGTCACAGTTGTGCCAAAATTGGGGTTGGTGAGACCGATAACCTTGGTGGAGGATGCACTGCAACAGGGAGTGGAACTGGCATGGAAAACTGCACTAACCCAGGTGAGTGCTAGGAATTTGGACCTGCAGTGTGGGGGTGACTGGCTGGATGGCATATTGGAGCTGGGAAGGATGGGCCTGAACTGGCAACCACAGTGGCATCAGTCGGCTGCTCCTGGCCCAAAGCAGACTGGTGGGATCTTCTTGGTCAGGATCACATTCCTAGTTGGGACCCAATAGCCAGAAACGAAACTGTCCCACACCTGTGACATCCACAGGGCACAGACTAATGTGCTGAAGGCACTCACTTGCTGACTGGCTCAGAGGAGATGGCACAGCCCACATCACCCCTGTGTGAACCTCACAGATCAACAGCAAACTGGAGAGGGCAACAATCCCCTAGCAAGCACACTTCAGAAAAACCATAAGCAATACAAAAAGGACCTGAGAACCACCATAGATAGATCTGTCTGAAAGAAACCAGAAACATGACAAGAGAAAGAAACAAGAAAAATCCTCCAGCCACTGATCTAGGGAAATAAGTCCAGGAGAAGTAAATACAGAAGAGAACAAGAGCAGCAAACATGCAATATTGGACACAAAGACATAAAGAAATACTTTCATGACCTCATTGACAAACTTAAAACTGAAATTCTAACTCAATTGAAGCAAAATATAAGAAGATTAATAAAAGAAATGCTAAGTACCTCTCAAGAAGACACAGATGGAAGGAGAGAGGAACCCAGAAAAAGGAGAGAAACCTTTGATGAAGAATATAAACAAAATCAAGAATACATGAAACATATTCAAAGAGATTACCAGGAAATTAAAAACTCCATTGAAAGCTGGCAAAATTTATTTACAGAATCTAAAGATAGACTTTCATAACTTGAAGATAGATTTGCAGTGTGTGATCATGAAAGGAGAGATCTCTTAAAGATAACAAGGAACCAGGAAGTAACAATACAAAGGCTAGAAGACTACAAGAGGATCTATAGCTGAAGACTAAAAAACGTGAGTGAAAAAGCAGGGGTAAATACAAATGAAATACAAAGTCTATTCACAGAAATAATTAAGGAAAAATTTCCAAGCATAGGAAAAGGAAATAATATTCAGATATGTGAGGCATGCAGAACTCCAGCCAGCTACAATCAAAACAGATCTATACCCAGACATATAATAATCAAGGTCCCATAAATCCATCACAAGAACAGAATATTAAAAGCAGTCAGAGAAAAAAAACAGATCACCTGTAAATGAAAACCCATCAAAATCACAACAGACTACTCAGCATAAACTATCAAATCAAGAAGAGCTTGGAGTTAAGCATTCCAAGCCCTGAAAGAAAATAACCTCCAACCCAAATTGATTTACCCTGCAAAATTATCACTCAAAATTAATGGAGAGACAAGATGTTTCCATGACAAAGAGGAACTGGGGGAGTTTGAGAACACCAATCTAACTCTACAAAAAAATCTGAAGGACATTCTAGAGAGAGAAAAATATCACCAGGATTCCAGGAACAATGGCAGAGAGGCCTCAATGAATGGGGCAGACAGTGGAATGAAGGAGAAAAGTAAATGACCAAAGGCAGAAAAAGAGCAGAGCAGAGATGAGGCAGAGAAGATTGGCTATAATCTCTAACACAGATGGCCTAGATATACGAACAAAAAGAAACACAGGCAGAGTAGATCAGGATATAGGGTCCATTGAGATGCTCTAAATAGGAAATATAATCAACCTGAAAGAGGATTAAGGAACCAAAGGTCAAAGATGAGAAAACAATGCTCTGTGTGACAGGGAACCAGAGAGGAATTGGGACAGCTCATCCAGCAACTGCAGATAGGTTGGAAACTCATGACATTTTTGTGCAGTGGAGAACTACTCAACTATAGGGCAGGAAAACCTCGAGACTTTAGTAAGTAAAGAAATACAGCTCCTGATCAAGCTCAGGGTTAAAAAGGTTCAGAACCACTTAGGTAGATAGCAGATTGCTCCCCTAATCTCAAAACTAAAGGATTTAGTGGACCAGAATTGTGCAAAACACCCTGAGAAAGTGAAAGTGGAGGAATTGTCTAAGAAAGGAATGCAGAGGACATTGTTAATAGTGTATCAGCCCACATTAAAAGCCACATTATTCTTATTGCTCTGTTTAGTTTGATTTTATTCTGTTCCAGTCTGTCTACTCCTACTAGATTTGAAAGCACAGATATCTATCCCCAAAATAGCAGGATATACTATAGTAACTATCCTTAATTTCCTATTAACTTAAACTGAAATCCTGTATTATTTACACTGTCTTACTATGACTGATCTTATTTTAATCTGGTTTGTTAGATTGCTTTTTGTCTTGACTGACTTTATTCAAATCTGATATGCTTGATAGTATCAAGTCTGAGGAGGCACCTACTCTGAAGACAACAGGATACCCATACTGGCTTGATTATTAACTGCTTTTGAAGTCATATAATATCTCCAATGTTTTGTTTTTATTAATATTACTATGTAGAGCTATGTACAATTATACTATGCCTGATGATATCAACAATTCTATTGAAAGTAACAAGAGATATCATAGTAACTACTATAGATCTTCTAGTATTGTGGTTCTATATGACTTTTTCATTTCATGCTTTTCTAGGAATTTGTTTTGTTGTCTTGTTTTGATTTGTTTCTCCCTCTAATACACAAAGGCTAGGTATACATGTAGAGATTCATGCATTCATAGCATAGAACATCCAAACAGTTTATGAGAATTGATTATTGATTATTGTAAAAAAGATAGGAAAAGAAATTACTCTAAAAGATGCATGTATGTTTAAGTGTGTAGGATTGATAACTTTATTACTAGGTTTTTGTTGGATAGGTGAACAGAACTATATGCAGTCTCACTGTTTGAATGTCCACTTTACATTCTTTACTTATGTAACTTGGACAACTACTTCTAAGAGGAAAATATGTAATTATCAACTGGTGATTTTTACTGTGTTTTTAAAATTATGTATTATTTCTACACTCTTCCTATTTTGTTTGTTTTTTTCTTTAAATAAAAACTACACTTAACAGTGTCAAAGATCTGAACCATGATACCAATTAAGATTTTAATCAGAAATATGTGTTCAACTTTATTAATCAAATTGTTAAGTTTAAAAAATGTAAAGAGAAAATAATGACTCCAGAAGTCAAAACCTGGACCTACTGACTTAACTAATGTTGATTTTCAGACAGATCCTTGTTAAGTCTCCAAGTACCAGAGGTGGAGTTCAATTTGCAACCTCCAGTTTCACTGTCCCTGAGCACTGGGATCACATGTGTTTACCACCATGTGCAGAAAAATTCATATATATATGTGTGTTAATATGAATCCATAAATATATAGGTAATAATTAACATATGAAAGGTAAAACATTCTGTATCATGTTATCTAAAAACCATTTAAAATATAATCCCATAGGTTTTGTGTTTCTGTCTTAATATTTAGATCTTTAACACATATTGACTTTAGTTTAGTGATGAAAAAGTGTGTTGTATTGACTATATATGGTAAAAAAGTACATTAAACACATATATAACTGTCAATAAAAACAATCAATAGGAATAGAAGGAAATACAAACCTGAGATAGCACAAAGTTCTACTACATATGTACAACTACTTCAACAAAATATTCAATAAATCAATACATTAGTGTCATATATTCAACAGCATTTATCTTGTATATGGCCAGTCAATTCTAGAATCATAAAAGCCATGAAAGACAGAACAATAAAAAGTATTTTAACTATACAAAGATATATTCAGTGGCACAAATGCATGGCTGGCATGTGCAAAGTTATGAGTTCAATTCCATGTACTAAAAAAAGTAATGTAACTAATTAGAAAAGGCAAATGCAAGGCAAATACATTTACTACTTCCAAAATTTAATCAGCACATTAAAACCAGGACACTCCTTCTAGAGGAAACAAACAATCAAATACTAAATCAAATAATAAAGGATTTAGAAACACAATGACATTGTAGGAAGGAATTTTTTATCAGTGGGTAAGTGAGAAGCCAACAGTAAGTTAGGATGGGGGGGACAAGCGGGCTCTGAGGGCAGGTAGGCCGGCTCGGCTGTGAGTGGAGTTCCAGTTCACAAGGCAGCAAGGGAACAGGAAGTCCCAGCTCACTGGCTTTAGCTTGGGGGAGTTTGGGGCATCACTCTTGGTGCTGGGGTGACTGCCTAGGCCCCTAGGACACTGGATTAGCCTGGATAGGTTTCACAGGCTTGAACAGACCATGCTCAGTGACCTTTATTCAAACAGGGGAACAAGCAGGCTCTGACAGGGGAGGTGAGCCCTTGTGGTGGCTAGCAGAGTTCTAGCTCCCTGGCTCTGGCCCAGGAGAGTTTGGGCATTGCTCCTGGTGCTTGGGTGCACACTCAGCTTCCTAGGACACTGGACAAGCTTTGAAAAGCTTCACAGGCTTGAGTGGACCATGCCCAGCAACTTTCATTCAACCAGTGGAGCCAAGACCTGTGATTCCCAGGAGCTGAAGAAACAGGAGGTGATTCCCAACATGCTCAGGGAAAGTTTTGGAACATCACTTGAAACACAGAAATATAGGAAAATGACAAAGTGAAAGACCAAAATGCAATCTCAAACCTCCAGCCCATGAAAGCCTGGGAGCCACATACATAGAAGAAAATACTAGTCATACACCTGAAGTACCTGAAATGATATCAATTGAAATAAAGAAGCAAGTAAGGGAATCTATGAAGGAACTCAAATTAGAAATAGTCTCCCAAGTAAAAGAAGAAATGATAAAAGTAGTGAAAGAAATAGTGAATGCATCTAAAGAAGAAACAGCTAAAATGTTAGAACAAAGCAAACAGATAGAATCCCTGAATGAACAGTATAAGAAACAAACAGAAAAAATAAAGCAGATTCAAAGAGATATAGAGGAAATAAAAAATTCTATTGTAAGCTGCAAAAACCACTTCAATGAAAGTGAAGATAGAATTTCAGACCTTGAAGATAAGCTTGCAGCTATTGAACAGGTAGGGAAAGATCTTTTAAAAACAACAAGGAATCAGGAAATAACAATTCAACAGTTGCAAGATGATGCAAAAAAAAAAAAAACCAACATAAGATTAATAGGGATAAATGAAAAAGAAGGGGACAACACAAATGATATTAAGAGGCTATTTAAAGAAGCAACACAAATGATATTAAGAGGCTATTTAAAGAAATAATAGCTGAAAATTTCCCAAACATGAGAATGGAAACTGACATTCAGATTAGGGAAGTATATAGAACTCCAAACAGCCATAACCAAAGTAAAACTACACCCAGACATATAATTAATCACCACCCCAGAAATTCAACATAAGAACAGGCTATTAAAAGTTGTTAGAGATAAAAGACATATCACCTATAAAGGAAAGCCTATCAGAATCACAGCAGATGTCTCAACACAAACAATGAAGTCAAGAAGAACATGGAGTGAAATATTTCAGATTCTAAAGGAAAACAACTTCCAACCCAGACTGATATGCCCTGCAAAACTCTCCTTTAAAATGGATGGAGAAATAAGATACTTCCATGAAAAAGAACAGCTGGAAAACTTCATGATCACCAAACTAACCCTTCAAAGAATTCTCAAACACATTTTAGATACACATAGGAAAAAAGCATTAAGCTAGACAGACAATTAAACAGAATGGAAAGATAAAGATACAACAGCAGAAAGATAACATGTCAACAATAAACAAATATATAACAGTTATAACCATTAATGTAAATGTCCTCAATTCACCAATTAAAAGAAACAGATTGGTATAATGGATCAAGAAACAATGTCCAACCATATACTGTCTACAGGAAACCCATCTAACCCAAAAGGAAACTCATAGACTGAAAGTCTAAGGATGAAAAACAATATTTCATTCAATAGGAACTCAAAAAAAGCAGGGGTAGCTATTCTGTTTGCAGACAATGTGAACTTCAAACCAAGAAATGTCTGGAGAAATAAAGAAGTCACTACATACTAGTTAGGGGAAAATTTCAAGAGGAAGAGATACAATCTTAAATATATATGCACCAAATGCCAGACCACAGAGCTATACAAAGCAAGTATTAACAGAAATGAAGAATCAAATAATCAATAACACAATTATAACAGGAGACCATAACATGCCATTGACACAAAGGGGCACATCAACTAGGCAGAAAATCAGCAAAGAAATAACAGAACTGAATCACACCTGTGAACAAATGGATTTGATAGACATATACAGAGTGTTCCATCCAACAACATCAGAATATACATTCTTCTCAGTAGTACATAGGACATTCTCTAAAATAGACCATATACTAGCCCACAGAACATATTTAAATAAAGGAAAAAGAATTGAAATTATCCCAAGCATGATATCAGATTATAGCACCATGAAACTGGAAATTAAAGATAAAAAACTGCAAAAACTCCACAAACCCATGGAAATTGAATAATACACTCTTGACCAATCAGTGGGTCACAGAGGAAATTAAAGAAGAAATGAAACAATATCTACAAGCAAACAAAAATACAAATACAATTTACCATAATCTGTGGGATGAAATGAAAGCAGTACTTAGAGGAAAATTTATGGCTCTGAGTTCCCACATTGGGAAAAAAAGAAAGAACACAAATAAACAACCTGATACTGTACCTCAAACAGCTAGAAATGGAAAAGCAAACAAAGCCCAAATCCAAAAGAAGGGAGGAAATTATAAGGATCAGAGCAGAAATTAATGCAATAGAGTCTAACAAAACAATACAAACAATCAATGAATCAAAGAGTTGGTTCTTTGAAAGAATAAATAACATTGATAAGTGCCAACCTGATTTAAAAAATGAGAGAAAAAAATGCAAATTCATGCAATATGGAATGAAAAAGGTGAAATCACTACTAACTCTGGAAATACAGAAGATCATCAACACCTATATCAAAAAACCTCTACTCTCATAGGTTCAAAAACACAGAAGAAATGGACAGATTCCTAGAAACATATGAACCACCAAAGCTGGATCAACAAGACCTAAAACAACTGAATAACCCAATTCTTATTAATGAAATTGAAAATGTAATTTTCCAGATGAAATTGGAACTGTAATTTTCCAGATGGATTCACTGCGGAATTCCACAAATAATACAAAGCAGAAGGCTTAATACCAACACTCCTCAAACTCTTCAATGAAATTGAAAGGGAAGCAATTCTCCCTAAGTCATTCCTGGAAGCAAATATTACTCTACTACCAAAACCTGAGAAGGACCCAACTAAAAAAGAGAACTACTGGCCAATCTCCCTAATGAACATAGATGCACAAATTCTCAATAAAACATTGGCAAACAGGACGCAGCAAATCATCAAGAAGATTATACACGATGACAAAGTGGGATTCATCCCAGGCATGGAGGGATGCTTCAACATATGTAAATCAATAAATGTAATCCACCGTATCAATAGAACCAAAAGTAAGAATCACACAATCATTTCTATAGATTCAGAAAAAGCTTTAATAAGATTCAACACCCATTTATGATACAAAACTTACAGAGAATTGGAATAGATTGTCTCTACCTTAATATGATAAAGGCTATCTATGACAAACCAACAGCCAGCATAATATTAAATGACCAAAAACAGAAAGCCTTTACCTTAAAATCAGGCACAAGACAAGGATGTCCCTTATCATCAGTCCTATTCAACACAGTACTGAAAATACTATTCAGAGCAATTAAACAAGAGAGAGAAATAAAAGGAGTAAAGACAGGAAAAGAGGAAGTTAAACTATCATTATTTGCAGATGACATGATACTCTACACAGAAGACCCCCAAAACTCCATCAAAAGACTCCTAGATATAATAAATAAATTTAGCAATGTAGCGGGATACAAAGTCAATACACAAAATCAATAGCATTCCTATACACTAACAACAAATCACCAATAGAGAAAGACAGGAAACCATACCGTTCACACTAGCAACCAACAAATGAAATAATTAGGAATTAATCTAACAAAAGAAGTAAAAGAGCTATACAGGAAAAATTATAATACCCTGAAAAAAATCGAAGAGGACCTCAGAAAAAGGAAAGACACTCCTTGTTCATGGATAGGAAGAATAAATATTGTAAAAATGGCCATTCTCCCAAAATTGTTATACAGATTCAAGGCAATGCTAATGAAAATACCACTAACATACCTCATAGATCTAGAGAAATCACTCCTAAAATTCATCTGGAACCAGAAAAGACCTAGAATAGCACAGGCTATTCTAAGCAGCAAAGCCAAGGCAGGAGGCATCACAATCCCTGACTTGAATTTATACTATAAAGCTACCATAATAAAATCAACATGGTACTGGAATAAAAACAGACCTAAAGATCAATGGAATAGACTAGAAGATACAACTACAAACACACTCAACCACCTTATTGATAAAGGGCCCAAACATGTTCCCTGGAAGAATGATAGTCTCTTTAATAAATGGTGCTGGAAAAACTGGCTATCCTTATGCCAAAAACTAAAATTAGACCCCTGGCTATCACTGTACTGGTGTACTATACTGAAATCTAAATGGATCAAAGATCTAAATAGTAAAACAGAAACACTAAATATGTTGGAAGACAAACTAGGTAAAAATCTCGAAGACATAGGGGTAAGTAGAGAATTCATGAACAAGAACTAAACTGCACAGGAAATACTTTCTAGCACCAATAACTGGAATCATGTCTTATTAAAGAGTTTCTGCATGTTGAAATAAACCTTCAGCATAGTGAAAAGAAAACACACAAACTGGGAAAAAAATCTTGGTTAATTTTCCCTTGGATAAAGGAATTCTGTCTAGAAATTTTAAAGCATTTAAAAAAATCAGACCACCAAAATTCAAAGACCCAACCCAAAAACAGGCATCCAACATGAATGCACAGTTCTCAGATAAAGAAATACAAATGGCTAATAAGCAAATGAAAAAATGTTCATCATCATTGGTCATTAGAGAAATGCAAATTAAAACCACACTGAGATTCCATCTCACTTCAGAAATAATGGCCAGGATCAAGGAAACTACCAACAATAAATGCTGGAGAGGCTGTGGGGGAAAAAGGAACTCTTATGCCTTGTTGGTGGGAGTGTAGACTGGTACATCCACTGTGTAGACGAGTCTGCAGATTCCTTAAAAAGCTGGGATTGGGAGTCCCATTTGACCCAGCTATTCTACTTCTAGGCATATTCCCAGAAGAACTGAAAACATCATACAACAGTGATATGTGTGCACCCATGTTTATAGTGGCACAATATGTAGTAGCCAGATCTTGGAAACATTTGTGTCGATCAGCTGAGGAATGGATAAAAAATTGTGGTACTTTTATACAATGAAGTACTACTCAGGTATACAGAATGATCACATTGACATATTTATAAATAAATGGATACAATTTGAGACCATACTCATAATCTAAAGAAATCAAACTTGCATGTATAAATACCACATAGTCTCCCTAGTGTAAGAAAAAGTAAGAGTACATAAGACTCTATGGTAATAATGGATCCCCGTTATATGGCTTTGAAGTCTTGTAATGTTTTCATTCATTGGTTGGAATGGTTTTATTCTCTTTTATTTGATCTTATTATGTGTGATGGTATGAACACTTTCTCTGAAGAAAACTAGACACTATGTCAGCCTTTACTGATTTAATATCATCTGGCTTTGAAGTCATACCATGCTTTTGTTCTTCTATTACCATTGGTTCTATCATGTTATGTCTTACTGAATTTTAATATGGGTAATAATATAAACACATTTTTATGGAAAATGAAGTGTTATAGCCATCATTGTTCATTTTCTTTTATTTGGTTTAGAATGCCTTGTCATATTTTCATTCTCTTGAATGCTTTTGTTCTATTTTGTTATGTTTGATACTGTTGTTTGTGAAGCTATGCTCAACTATTTCAAAGAAAGACATAATGTGGTAGCTACTGCTGATATCCAATTGTCTTGTTGTGAAGTGCTGTGTTGCTTGTATTGTTCTGTTCTGATCTGCATTGTTCTGTCCCCTTTTGTTTTATTCTCTGTAAAATAAAAAAGTAAGACAGGATAAAAGTGGAGATTAGAATGATAGAAACAGGGGAGGAGCTAAAGATGGCTGATCAGTGAGCAACAAAATATAGAACCTCCTGGGGAGAAATAGCTCATATGCCAGAATAAATCATCCTGGAGAGATCCAGACAGAGGAAGATGGATCCTCTTGACACAGGAAGAAATTAAAATGAAAAAAGGTCATCAAACATGCAGTCTCAGGAATACAATTGGAACAGCTAAAATTACCATACACAGTGCTTTTTGCTGCAACCCACCAAGCCATCTGAACTCACCCAGGCTGAGACCCACCTTCTGTGACACCACTCACAGGAGCTACAGCTGCACTGAAGTCAGGGGTTGGTAAGCCCAACAGAAAATGGAGCCAGTGAAGGAACCTCCATTAATCCACAGTCATTGCTGGGAATAAGACCTCCCCACAGGAATTTGGTGACCAAATGGGTGACATGCTGAAATCAGGCAGGAGGAGACTGAACTTGGAACAGCAGGGACTTCAGTTGGTTGCTCCATCCCCAGAGAAGATTCATGGAATTTGCTTGGCTTGAATCACACCCCTGGCTGGGACTCAATAAGCAATCCCAAACCAATTCCCTATGCCTAGCACACACAAACCTTGTGAAAGTCCCAGAAGTTTGACTGGCCCAGTGGGTAGGGGCCAGCATATGCAGCAGCCTCTGATTACACCATAGTGACAAGAGCAAACAGGAGAGGGCAGAAATCCCCACCAGCATGCTTCAGAAGAACCCTAACCAACAAGGAAAGGGGCTGAGACCTCCACTATACATCTGTATGGAAGAAACCAAAAGCATGACAAGAGAGAGAAACAAGAAAAACCCCCATAACAAAACCCTGAGAACACTGATATAGGAGAGGGAAAAACAAAAGAGGCTGAGGGCAGCAAACATGCAACATCAGACATGGCTTCAATGGACATTAAGAGATATCTTCAGGACCTTCTAAATGAGCTCAAAACTGAACTATTACATCAGGTAAAGCAAGATATAAGTAGATTAATACAAGAAATGTAAGCATCTCTCAGGAAGAGACAGACAGAAGAAGGGAGGAACACAAAAAAAGGAGAGAAACATTCTATAAAAAATATAAAGAAAATATAGAATACATGAAGCAGATTCAAAGAGACTACCAGGAAATTAAAAACTCCATTGAAAGCTGGAAAAATTTCTTGAAAGAAACTAAGGATAGACTATCAAAACTTGAAGACAAGTTTGATCATGAAAGGAAAAATCTCTTAAAAATAACAAAGAAACAGGCAGTAACAATACAAAGGCTAGAAGATGACAAAAGAATCTATAATTGAGGAATAAGAAATGTGAACAAAGAAGCAGTAATACAAACAGGCAAATGACAAAGGCTATTCGTGGAAATAATTAAGGAAAACATCCCAAGCATGGGAAAAGAAAATGACATTTGGTTGTGTGAGGCATAGAGAACTCCAGCCACCTACAACCAAAACAGAGCTACACCCGGACATATAATAATCAAGATACCAGAAATTCAGTATAAAAACAGAATATTAAAAACTGTCAGAGAAAAGAAACAGATTACCTATAAAGGAAAGCCTATTAAAATCATGGCAGACTTATCGACAAAGACGATCAGATCAAGAAGGGCTTGGAGCAAAGTATTCCAAGCCCAGAAAGAAAATAACCTCCAGCCCAGATTGATGCCTGAAAAACTGTCACTAGAAATTAATGGAGAAACAAGATGCTTCCATGACAAAGAGGAACTGGGGGAATTTTGACCACCAATCCAACTCTACAGAGAATACTGAAGCATATTCTAGAGAGAGAGAAGAAAATGCCAGGATTTTAGGAACAGTGGCAGAAAGGCCTCAATGAATGGGGCAGGCAGTAGAATGAAGGAGAAAAGTAGACAAAGGCAGAAAAATAGCATAGCAGAAATGAGGCAGAGAAGGATGGCTATAATCTCTAAAATAGATGGCCTTGATACACTATATTGTTAATAGTGTACCAGGATTCAAAACCTATATTACTCATACCACTCAGCTTAGATGGATTATATACTGTTCCAGTCTGTCTACTTGTACTAGATTTGAGGACACAGCCAGTTATCCCAAAAATAGCAGGGTATAGTATGATAATCATCCTTAATTTCCTATTAACTTAATCTAAAGCTCTGTATAACCTACACTGTTTTAGCATGACTGATCGTAATTGAATCTGGTTTGCTAGATTGCTGATTTGTATTGATAGGTTTTATTCAAAGGTGCTATGATTGATAGTATCAAGTCTGAGAGTATAGGCAACTGCATTGAAGATGACAAGATTCACTAGAATATGCACTCTGGTTTGATTATTACCTGCCTTTGAAGTTTGATACTGTCTACAATATTTTATTTTTATGAATATTGTTATGTACTGCTATATTCAATTATACTGCTATATTCAATTATGACTGATGATGTAGACAATTCTATTGACTACAATAAGAGACAGCACAGTAACCATTGTAGATCACCTTGTACTGTAGTTTTATATGACTTTTTGGTTTCATGTTTTTATAGGAATTTGTTTTGTTTTGTCTTGCTGTGTTTTCTTTTTCCCTCTAACACAGAAAGGATAGAAATACATTTAGGGACTCATGCATGCATAACTGTTACAGTCTGTTTGAATATCTACTTTGTATGCTTTAATTTTGTAACTTGAAAACTATTTCTAAGAGGACAATATGTAATTGATCAACTCATATTTTCTTAACATTTATCTTTTTAAAAATTCTGTATTATCTCTACCATTTACATGTTTTTTCTCTTTAAATATAGAAAAGAATTATAAAAACAATAGGTTGAATTCCCACTTAAATAGGACACATAATAGCCAGAATAAAATTCAATTTAGAGAGGAAGACTAATGTTTCTAGTGATCATTATGCTGTTGGAGAAGATGTTGCATGACTAATTAGGGATGTAAGTCTCATATAATAGAATAGAGTACTTGTCTTTGGCTTTGACTTCAGGACCACAGGGAATATTAGAAAACAAACACATTTAATGATATGAAGGTTCCTTTCTCACAGAATGTGTTTTATCCCTGATACCAGTAAGATAATTTTTCTCTGTCTTTAAAAATATAATGTAGCACTTAGGCACAAAGGTGCAGCCCAGCAGCCTGTCACCAGAGGCTAAGAAGGATAAAACCTCCATGATCACCATAACTCTTCCCTTCTGCTATGGTACATGGGGAGGAAATTCACCCACACACTACAGAACACCAGCATGCTGAATGTCAGGAACTTGGCTTCATGGAATTTGCCAGGCATGTTTCTGACCAGGAAAGCCACAGTGAAGCTGACTAGGCCCAAGGAGCCCAGGAATCCAGGTTGTTTCTCAACTGAGCAGGAGAGAGGAAGGCATCCCTCAGGGCAGCCTCCAATTCTGTAGTAGGTCACTTCTTTCTGAGGGTCCAGGCAGTATGAGCAGTTTCTGATTCACTCAGTCCTGGGTCAAAGCTCTGGAAAGGAATGTGTGGAGGGCTCATGAGAACCAGAGTGAATGCCATTACCTTGAGGCAGGAATTTCATCAGGTTTGGCCCAGGCTCTCTGGATTTGAAACCTTGCAGCCCACATTAGATCCCTGGGTCTCAGTGTTCACATCTGTAAAATCAGGCTAATGGTGTCCACATCTCATGATGCTTTTGCTGCATGAAAGTGGACTAATCTTTACAATACATAGAGCAGACCTAGGCAGTAGTGAGCATTTTAGAAAACTTGGTGTTGTGGTTTATTTAATGCCCTCTCAAAGCCTCACTCAATCATGAAAGCAACTGAGTCTAGCATTTGTGATTGTTTCATTGTCTAGCACTCAGATTGGTGATGTGTTTCATGTGCCCAAAGTTGGAGCCCAAGAGTGGAGCCAGGATATATTGTAAGTGTAGGAAGAAAGTGTGGCTTTTGCTTTTCTTTCTTTTTTTTTTTTTTTTTTTTTTTTGCTTTTTGCCTCGGAGCCAACTGAGTATGGACTGAAACCACCAAGAACTGTAAGAACCTTTCCTTCTCTAATTTTGGGCATCAGGTATTTTGTCTCAGTGATCAGTAAAAAGTAAGACATTTGGCCAATCATTGTATGAGCTGAGGTTTTGGGTCCCTGCACATATAATTTCTGCAGCAATGACACAGCTGTCTCACTATCATCCAAGCAGATATCTCACAAGAGACTTCTGTAATGTCATTCAGGAAATGACTCAATAGAGGGGATGCCCCAGGTGGCTGAGAGAGATTGTCTGAGAGCAAAAGTTCGGGTAGGATGTGAGGGAGGCAAGTGGATTGGGTAGTGACAAGCACTACCTCTCGGTTGGCATCCAGGCTTAGTACAAAAACTTGCTTCATTTCTCTGTGGCTCAGTTTTCTGTCCCAATCTGATCTACATGAAGCAGGTGTGGAAGAGTAGAATTCAATACATGTTCTCACACTGAGTGGAATGTGAAGGTTTCAAGATACTTTTTTACTTTCAGTCTACTATCAGTTTTCAGCTCAGCATGCAATAGTATTTAAGATAATTAAATGAAATCAATTGATAAGGTGTTACTGGTATTAGTCAAATGTCACATTTTGACAGAAACAGTATTGAGAAAAGTCAAAATCTTAAGTCCAATATACACATTGCCAGCCATGGCACTTCAGAAGCAGTTTTGGGCCAGGAAGTGAGTCTAGGTGGACCCAGGAAGGAACTGTTCAGGCTGGATCCTGAATCACAGTTCTGGCTGGTTTCAAGGAGTTGTTACTTAACTGAATCAGTTTTCCCTTCAAATATTCCAGTTCCAGTTTATAAAATTTTGGACACATGTCTTCCACTGCAGGCTGCTGAAGACTACAGCACAGAGGGTCTAACATTTTTCTCATATCAAACTATCATTTAAAAGAGTTTCTTCACTTTCCAATCCATTTATCCAACAATTTCTCTTTTGTGTCCCTAAAAAATATTGTGTTCTGTAGGTCATTAAATCATGGAGCCTGGTGTTCATCAATAGATTCATCATTGGATGAATTCAGTGCAGTTATCATGTAGGACCTGGCAGGAGGTAGGTTGCTGGAGACTTAATCTGAAAAGTTGTGTCATTGTCCCTGGGTCCTTCCTTGTCCATGCTTCCATTCACTCATCCTTATAACCATTCTTTCAATCCATTTGTTTATGGAACAGTTGTCATTTCATACACATACTCAAAAATCCAACACAAAGGAGGTCTATAGTCTCTGTAATTTAAAATAGATACCAATATTGAATTCAAGTATACTCTCAAATGTGTCAAAGATCTGAACCCTGTGATACTCAGTGGTTTTAATCAGATACAACTACTCAACATTATTAATGGAATTCTTAAATTTTAAAAGTGAAAGAAACTAAAAACTGGTTTAGGCACACAGTGAGTTAGGTCCATAGAATTTTTTGATATTATTTTCCAGACAGATGTTTCAGAAATCACTTAGTTGTCTAGGTTGTGGTCAGACTTGCAATCTCCAGCCACACTGTCCCAGAGTTGTAGGATCACATATGTGTTCCACCATGCCCAGAAAAATGCACATATATATGAATTAGAATGAATGCATATGTAAATATATAGTAAAGAAAATGCAGCAGGAAAACCATTTCCTGTCACATTATCAAAAACCTGTTTGAAATATCCATGTATAAAAAGGTCAAGAAATTTTTCAGCATACATACTATAATGCAAGTGTACATTATACACATGCCAATCTGTGATCAGTAAAGTATGAGTAAACAAGATTAAGTAGAACTAGGAATCTGAAATTGGAAAAGTTCCTATTGAATTTCTGCAAGCTTTTCCACAAATTATTCTATTAATTAAATATATTGGCATCATATAATCAAGGGATTTTGTACTTGTATATGAAGACCCAATTCTAGAATCCTAATAGCCATGTGAAACAGAGATATTTCAAAAATAGTATAACTAGCCTGGGTAGTGGTTCACTTCTGTAATCCCACCACTCAGTATCCTGAGGAATGAGTGTTGTCTTGAGTTTGAGACCAGACTGAGCTACAATAAGTTCAAGGCCAGCTTGAAATACACAGTGAAATGCTATCTCTAACACACACACACACACACAAATGGTGTAATAATATTGCAAAAGGCAAATGTGAGAAGAAAAGCATCCATACAACTATATAAATATACAATAATGAGCTGATGGAATGAAGGATTCTCTTTCTTTTTTTCTTTTGATTAATTTTATTTTCCAGAGAGTAAAACAAAATAAGACAGATCAAAGCAGATCAGAACATAACAATGTAAGCAACACAGCATTTCACAACAAGATGATTGGATATTAACAGTAGCTACCATAATGTCTCTTTCTTTGAAATACACAACAAGACAATTGGATATTAACAGTAGCTACCATAATGTCTCTTTCTTTTAAATAGTTGAGCATAGCTTTACACACAATAATATCAAAAATAACAAAATAGTTCAAATGGAAAAAAATCTCATGAAATATTTTAAAGGATTCAGAAACACTGTGACAGGAAAGAATTTATTAGCTTTTGAAAGTAGAAAATCATTATAAAAAAGAAAAGCAAGACAAGATAAAAATACATTGCATAATCATGGTCACAAACAATGGTGTGAACTCCACTATAAATAGGAGGAATTCCACTGTAAATAGGAGGAAACCAAAAAAATTCCAGAATGAAATTCAAATTATAAAGATTATGACTAAAGTTTCTAGTGACTACTACTAGAAAAAGAGGCAAGAGTGATGCATATAACTCTAAAGTACAGTGAAATGCTGGACTTCAGGCATGGTTCAGTTTGACCTCAGGCTCATTCTATTGCAAAAAACAAATATGTTTAAGATAAAACACTTCTTTTCTCACAGAATGTGTTTTGCTCCTGAGCTCAGTGAGACAATTTCTCTCTGGCCTTAATAAAACAAGATAGCACTTAGGGGCAAAGATGCAGCCAAGTAGCCCTGCACCAGAGGCCAAGATGGAGAAAACCTCCATGGCCACCATCACCTTCCCCTTGCTGCTGTGGTACACAGGGAGGAATGTGACCCACACACTGCAGAACACAAGCATGCTGAATGTCAGGAACTTAGCTTCATTGAATGTGTCAGGCAGGTTTCTGGCCAGGAAAGCCACTGTGAAGCTGATAAGAGCCAGGGAGCCCAAATATCCCATGACACAGTAGAAGGCAGTGAGGGAGCCCTTGTTGCACATGATGATGATGTGGCCATGCTCAGAGTGTGCATCTATATCAATGTATGGTGGATTTGTCCCCATCCAGACTCCACAGAGAATGAGTTGGATCAGAGAACAGATAGGGATGATATAGTTTGGTGCCCCTGATACCAACAACTGCCACATCCTTCTGCCTGGAGCAGTGACCTTAAAGGCCAGCACCACAGTAATGGTTTTGGCCAAGACAGTGGAAACAGCCACAGTGAAGACAACTGTAAATGTGGTCTGCTGGAGCATGCAGGTGGCTGTGTTGGGAAGGCCAATGAAGAGCAAGGAGCAGAGGAAACAGAAGGTGAGGGAGATGAGCAGGGTGTAGCTGAGAGGCCTGTTGTTGGCCTTGATAATGGGAGTGTCTCGGTACTTCACAAAGAGCCCAAGGATAGCAACTGTGAGGACAGTGAGACTGAGGGCAGTGACAGTCAGGGCTTTTCCCAAAGGATCTTCATAAGCCAGAAATGTCACAACTTTTTGGAGACAAAGATTTTGCTGAGAATTGGCATACTGATGTTCTGGACACTTTACACATTGTTCCATATCTAGAAGAAAATAAATTGTCACTTAAGTAGTTTTATGATTTGTTTGTTATTTACAGACCCATACCCAAAACAATTTGAAATATCATTTCTTTTAAATTTTTTGATTGTGTTTTCTTTTTCTTTCTGTTTCAGTACTTAGGATTGAACTCAAACTTTTCACTGACATATACTCCCAATCATTTTAAATTTGATTTTCTTGAGATAGAATGTACTGAAATCTCTTTATTGCCAAGTCTATGTTCAGATTGTAAAGGAACTTGCCTCACTTCCCTAACATGGATTTCAGGAGTGCATTATTATTCCTCATTTTTCAATTTCATTCCAGACAGAAAATCACAGAATGGTGGATAGAGAATAACTCCAAAATAATACAAACTGAATAACTCCTGAATAACAGTAGCAATTAGCAGTGCTGTTAAATTTGTCATATCTATAAAAATGTATGTTTTTGAAAAATAATAAGTATCTGTGTATCTAAATCAAATCTTTATAAGTGATTCCCCTGGTTATCATTCAATGAACAATTCCATATTAGAAAACCAACATAACCTGCTAAATATCAGGGAAATACTTATAAAGAAAAATATCAAATGTGAAATAATCCCATCTTTGGGCCACTCCATCTATTAATGTGCTTCATTCAAAATTCATGTTTACTTTTAAAAAAAAATTTTATTTAAAGAGGGGGGGAAGCAAAACAGAAAAAGGGTAGAAACAATACAGAATTTCAAAAAAAATAAACAGTAAGAAATCACCATTTGATACATTACATATTGTCTTCTTGGATATAGTTGTTCAAGTTACAAAATTAAAGCATATAAAGTGGACATTCAAACAGAGAGGCTGAAAACAGTTCTGTTCACCAATCCAACAAAAACGTAGTAACATGGTTATCAGTACTACACATTTAAGTATACATACAGTTATCTTTTTTTAGAGCACTTTATTTTCCTCCTCTTGCTTTTTAAAAAATTTTTATTTAAAGAAAAAATTTTGAAACACAAAGAGGGTAGAAACAATACAAAATCTCAAAAACAAAACAAAACAGGAAAAAAACACAAAAATAGTAACCAGCAAAAAATCACTAGTTGATAATTACATACTTTCCTCTTAGATGCAGTTATTCAAGTTACAAAAGTAAAGTCCACAAAGTGGACATACAAACAGTGAGACTGCAGTCAGTTCTGCTCATCCATCCAACTAAAAGTTTAGCAACATGGTTATTAATTCCACACACTCAAACATACATGCAGTTATAGTGTTTAGAATACTCTCTTTTCCTTTTTTTTTTACAATAACTATAATCCATTCTCATAAACTACTTAGAAGTTCTACACATGTATAAGTCTCTATACATATACCTAGCCTTTCTGTATTAGAGGGAGAAACAGATCAAAACAAGTCAGCAATGCAAATTCCTAGAGAAACACGAAATGAAAAGAACATACAAAAACGCAACACTAGGTGATCTACAGTAGTTACTATGATGTCTCTTGTTATGTTCAATAAAATTGTCTATATCATCAAATATAATATAAACTTAGCATTGCTTTACACTATTAATAAAATCTAAACATTGGAGACATTATAGGACTTCAAAGGCAGTTAACAATCAAACCAGAATGGGTATCCTATTGAATCCTGTCATCTTCAGAGTAGTTGCCCCTACTCTCAGACTTGACACTCTCAAGCATACCAGATTCAAACAAAATCAGTCAAGATAAAACAGTGATATAACCAATCGTCTCTGTCTTGTCTCTGCCATGCTATTTTTCTATTGTTATTTGTTTACTTTTCTCCTTCATTCCACTGTCTGCCCCTTTCTTTGAGGCCTTTCTGCCATTATTCCTGGAACCCTGGTGATTTTCTTCTCTCTCTCTCTAGAATGTCCTTCAGTATTCTTTGCAGGGTTGGATTGGTGGTCACAAACTCCCCCAGTTCCTCTTTGTCATGGAAATATCTTGTCTTTCCATTAATTTTGAGAGACAGTTTTGCAGGATACATCATTCTGGGTTGGAGGTTATTTTCTTTCAGGGCTTGGAATATTTTGCTCCAAGCTTTTCTTGATTTGATGGTTTGCATTGAGAAGTCTGCTGTGATATTGATGAGTTTTCCTTTATAGGTAATCTGTTTCTTTTCTCTGACCACTTTTAACATTCTCTTCTTGTGATGGGTTTCTGGGATCCTGATTATTATATGTCTGAGTGTAGATCTGTTTTGGTTGTAGCTGGCTGGAGTTCTATATGCCTCATTTATCTGAACTTCACTTCCGTTACCTATGTTTGGGAAGTTTTCCTTAACAATTTCTGTGAATAGACTTTTTATTTCATTTGTATTTGTTGCTGCATCTTCATTCACATATTTTATTCTTAGGTTATAAATCCTCTTGTCATTGTCTAGCCTTTGTATCATTGCTTCCTGGTTCCTTGTTATTTTTAAGAGATCCTTCCTTTCATGATCATACTTTGCAATTCTATCTTCAAGTTTTGAAAGTTTGTCTTTAGTTTCTGTTAAAAGGTTTTGCCAGGTTTCAATGGAGTTTTTAATTTCCTGATATTCTCTTTGGATCTGTTTCATATGTTCTAGATTTTGTTTATATTCTTCATCAAAGGCTTCTCTCCTTTCTCTGGGTTCCTCTATTCTTTCATTTTTGTCTACTTGAGGTCTACCCAGGACTTCTTTTATTAATCTTCTTATATCTTGCTTCACCTGAGTTAGAATTTCAGATTTAAATTCATTGATGAGGTCATGGATGTATTTCTTCATTTCTGATGAGGCTGTCTCTGACATTACAGGTTTGCTGCTCTCAACCTCCTCTGCATTTACCTCTGTTGGACTCACTTTCCCTGGCTCCACAGTTGGGGACCTTTTGCTCTTTCTCTGTCTTGTCATGTTTTCAGCCCCCTTCAGACAGGTGGGTGGTGGAGGTCTCTGGGCCTTTCATTTTGCTTACAGTTTTTCTGCAGTGCACTTGCTAGGGAAGTACCACCCCTCAGTCTGCTGTGGATCTGCGAGTTGCATGCTGAGAGCTGGCTCCTCTCCCTACACCAGTCAACCAGTTTATGCTTCAACAAGTTTGTGTGTTCCCTGGACATGCCACTGGCCCAGAAAAGCTTCATCCCTGGCTATTGGGTTTCAACCAGAGGCGTGGCCCTGCCCCAGCAGATCCCACCAATCTGCTTTGGACCAGGAGTCATCAGCAGATGCTGCCTCAGGTTTTGATTCAAGCTGGCCCTGCCTAACTCCAAAATGTCACCCAGCCAGTCCTTCTGGTTTGGGGATTCCAGTTCCCATCACTCACCAAAGTTCATGTAGCTCGACTGGCTGTTTCCACTCCCTGTCTCAGCCCATGTTTGCTTTTTATTGTCCAAGGTGCATTTTAAATGTTTACTGATGGTAAATATCAAAATGATTACAAGACATATAACTACATGTTTAATGATTTTTAAAATGCTGCAAAATAAATATTCAAAATTTCATCTATGAGTGACATATCAATGAGGTGTGCAAACAGGTCATTTTTTGTAAGTCTTGTATCCCATCACCATTAAATCCAATATCAGTTTGTTAATTTACATGAATTTATACTTCTAAACTGATATCATTAGAAATTCATATTCATCATATTTGGATAAATATTTTTTGTGTGTGCTTTCTTAGCTTTATTGTATTAGTCATGACATGGAGTGTAAATGTCAGGTTGAAGTGTGCTATAAAAGTGGGAAAAATCTTAGCCAGTTGTTCATCAGAAAAAGGAATAATATCAGCAACATATAAAGACTTGCAAAAAATATTAGACTTCCCAAATTGAAAGACTCAATCAAAAAATGAGCATCTGAGATGAACAGATACTTCTCAGAAGAAGTACATATGGTAGAGGAATACATGAAAAAAAGTTCAACATCACTGATCATTCAAGAGATGCAAATTAATACAATGCTGAGATTCTGCCTCACTCCAGAAAGAATGGGAATTAACAGCAAATTGACCAATAACAAATACTGTAGGGGTTGAGGGACATAGGAACCCTTCTCCACCTTTGGTAAGAGTGTAGACTGTGGAAATCAGTGTGGAGAGTTCTCAAATAATTAGGACTAAATATTTCACTGGGTCCAAATATTGCTTTTCTCTCCAAAAGAATTTAAAGCACCATACAACAGCAATGCATGTGGACCTATTTTTTTTTTTTTTTTGCTTTGTGATTTGCATTTTTTTTTGGTACTGGAGATTGAACACAGGATCTCATGCTTGGCAGGCAGATGCATATGCCACTGAGCTAAATTCCCAGCCAAGACCTATGTTTTTAAAAGCACAGTTTGTTAGAACTAAATCTTGGAAGCAACCCAAATGCTTATCAATAGATGAATGGATAAACAAGATATGTTTTTGGAGCCAAGCTGGTGCCATGCCATGAGGTGAGATGAAGGTCACCAGGGCAGACCCAGAAGGGATTGGGACCATCAATCCTGGAGGCTGGGTGCCTGCCCAGCCACCTTGGGACATTGGACTAGGCTCCAGAGGTTCTGTGGGCTTGAGTGGACTGTGCCCTGTGAACTTCATTCAACTAGGGGAGCCAGGCCTAATGAAGCCAGAGCCAAGCCAGTGCCACACCATGAGGGAAAGCTTTGGAAAATTGCTGGAAACACAGAAATATAGGAAAATGACTAAACAAAGACCAAAATGAACTCTCAAAGCTCCAGCCAATCCCAAGAAAACCTAGGAGCCATGTACATAGAAGAAAATACTACACATAAACATGAAAATACTACACATACACATGAAAAAAGTACACATACACATGAAATAAAATACTACACATAAAGAAGCAAGTATGAGAAGCTATTGGGGAAATAAAATCAGACATATTCTGCCAGGTAAAAGAAGAAATGATAAAAGTAGTGAAAGAAATACTGAGTGCATCCAACAAAGACACAGCTAAACAATTAGAGGAACAAATAAAAATGATAGAATCCCTGAATGAACAGTTTAAGAGAGAGAATGCATTAAGCAGATTCAAAGAGATATACTGCAAATCAAACACTCTAATGAAAGTTGCAAAAACTGCTTCAATGAAAGTGAAGATGGAATCTCAGACCTTGAAGATAAGATTGCAGCTAGTGAACAGGAAAGGAAAGATCTTCTAACAATAACAAGAAATCAAGAAATAACAATTCAACAGCTGCAAGATGATGCAAAGACAAACAATGTAAGATTAATAGGGATAAAAGAAAAAGAAGCGGAAAACACAAATAATGTCAAGAGGCTATTTACAGAAGTAATAGCTGAAAACTTCTCAAATGTGGGTATGGAAACTGACATATGGATTAGTGAGGCATATAGAACTCCAAATAGCCATAACCAAAACAAAACTACACCAGACATACAATAATCACCATCCCAGAAATCCAACATAAGAACAGACTATTAAAAGCTGTTAGAGAGAAAATACAGTTCACCTATAAAGGAAAACCTATCAGAATTACAGCAGATTTCTCAGCACAAACAATGAAGTCAATAAGAGCATGGAGTGAAGTTCTTCAGGTCCTTAAAAAAATGACTTTCACCCCAGACTGATGTACCCTGCAAAACTGTCCTTCAAAATGGGTGGAGAAATAAGATACTTCCATGACAAAGAACAGCTGAAGAACTTCATGATCATCAAAGCAAACCTACAAAGAATACTGAAAGATATTCTAGATACACATAGGAAAAAAACCACTAAGCAAGACAGATAATTAAACAGAAAGGAAAGCTAAGATACAACATCAGAAAGATAACATGTCAACAATAAACCAATATATGACAGTTATAACCATTAATGTAAATGGCCTCAATTCACCAATTAAAAGAAACGGACTGGCAGAATGGATCAAGAAACAATATCCAACCAAATGTTGTCTACAAGAAACCCATCTAACCCAAAAGGAAACTCATAGACTCATAGTCAAAGGATGGAAAACAATACTCCATGCAACAGGAACTAAAAAAAAAGCAGTGGTAGCTATCCTGATTGCAGGCAATGTGAACTTCAAAGAATGAACCAAAGAGATAAAGAAGGAAATTAAATACTGGTTAGGGGAAAACTGCAAGAGGAAGAGATAACAGTCTTAAATATATATGCACCAAATTCCAGAGCACCCAACTACACAAAGCAAGTATTAACAGAAATGAAAAATCAAATAGGCAATAACACAATTATAACAGGGGACCTTAACACGCCATTGACACAAAGGGATAGATCAAATAGACAGAAAATCAGCAAAGAAATAACAGAACTGAATCACACCTGTGAACAAATGGATTTGATAGATGTATGCAGAGTGATCCATCCAACAACATCAGGATATACATTCTTCTCACAAGTACATGGGACATTCTCTAAAATAGACCATATACTATCCCACAGAACATATTTAAGTAAATGCAAAAGAATTGAATTTATCCCATGCAAGCTATCAGGTCACAGCACCATGAAACTGGAAATTAATGATAAAAGTAACTGCAAAAACCCCACAAACACATGGAAATTAAATAATACACTCTTGACCAATCAGTGGGTGACAGAAGAAATTAAAGAAGAAATTAAACAATATCTACAAGCAGACAAAAATACAAATACAACTTAACAGAACCTGTGGGATGCAATGAAAGGGGTCCTCAGAGGAAAATTTATTGCACTGAGTTCCAACATTAGGAAAACAGAATGAACACAAATAAGCAACCTGATATTACACCTAAAACAGCTAGAAAAAGAAGAGCAAGAGAAGCCCAAAGTCAAAAGCAGGGAGGAAATTATAAAGATCAGCTCAGAAATTAATGCAATAGAGACTAAGAAAACAATTCAAAGAATCAGTGAATGAAAGAGTTTTCTTTGAAAGAATAAATAAAACTGATAAGCCCCTAGCCAACCTAACTAAAAAAAAAAAAAAAAAAAAAAAAAAAAAAAAAAAAAAAAAAAAAAAAAAAAAAAAAAAAAAAAAAAAAAAAAAAAAAAAAAAGAAAAGAAAAGACTCAAATTCATGCAATACAAAATGAAAAATGAGAAATCACTACTGACTCTGTGGAAATAGAGAGGATCATTAACAACTATTTTGAAAACCTCTACTCTCATAGGTTCGATAATACAGAAGAAATGGACAAATTCCAAGAAACATACGAACCACCAAAGCTGGATCAAGAAGATGTAAAATGGCTGAATAACCCAATTTCTATTAAAGAAATTGAAAATGTAATCACATCCCTACCAGCAAAGAAGAGCCCAGGCCCAGACAGATTCACTGCAGAATTCTACAATAAATATAAAGAAGACTTAATGCCAACACTCCTGAAACTCTACAATGAAATTGAAAGGGAAGCAAATCTTGCTATGTCATTCCTGGAAGCAAATATTACTCTTCTATCAAAATCTGAGAAAGACCCAACCAAAAAAGAGAACTACTGGCCAATCTAACCTAATTAACATAGATGCAAAAATTCTCAATAAAATATTGGCAAACAGGATGCTGCAAACCATCAAGAAGTTTATACACTATGACCAAGTGGGATTCATCCCAGGCATGCAGGTATGGTTCAACATACATAAATCAATAAATGTAATCCACCATATCAATAAAGCCAAAAGCAAGAATCACATGATCATTTCTATAGATGCAGAAAAAGCTTTTGATAAGATCCAACACCCATTTATGATAAGAACCTTACAGAGAATTGGAATAGATGGTATTTACCTCAATATGATAAAGGCCATCTATGACAAACCAATAGCCAGTGTCATATTAAATATCCAAAAACTCAAAGCCTTTACCTTGAAATCAGGCACAAGACAAGGATGTCCCTTATCACTGTTCCTATTCAATATAGTATTGGAAACGCTAGCCAGAGCAATTAGATAAGAGAGAGAAATAAAAGGAGTAAAGACAGGAAAAGAAGAAGTTAAATTATCATTATTTTCAGATGACATGATATTCTACATAGAAGACCCCCAAACCTCCATTGAAAGTCTCCTAGTTATAATGAATAAATTCAGCAATGTAGCTGGATACAAAATCAATACTCAAAAATCAATAACATTCTTATATACTAATAACAAAATCACTGAGAGATAAATAAGAGAAGCCACAACCTTCACACTAGCATCCAAAAAAATGAAATACTTAGGAATTAATCTAACAAAAGATGTAAAAGGCTTATACAGGGAAAATTACAATACCCGGAAGAAAGAAATCAAAGAGAACCTCAGAAAATGGAAAGACATCCCTTGTTCATGGATAGGAAGAATAAATATTGTAAAAATGGCCATTCTCCCAAAATTGTTATACAAATTCAAGGCAACGCCAATGAAAATACCACTAACATACCTCATAGATCTAGAGAAAACACTCCTAAAATCTATCTGGAACCAGAAGAGACCTAGAATACCAAAGGCAATTCTAAGCAGCAAAGCCAATACAGGAGGCATCACAAACTCTGACTTGAAGTTATACTATAAAGCTACCATAATAAAATCAACATGGTACTGTAATAAAAACAGACCTGAAGATCAATGGAGTGGACCAGAAGATACAACTACAAACACACTCAACCATCTTATCTTTGATAAAGGGGCCAAGCATGTTCACTGGAAGAAAGACAGCCTCTTTAATAAGTGGTGCTGGAAAAATTGGCTATCCATATGCTGAAAACTAAAATTATACTCATGCCTAACACCATGTACTAAACTAAAATCCAAATGGGTCAAAGATCTAAATATTAAAGCACAAACACTAAATCTGTTGCAAGACAAAGTAGGTAAAAATCTTGAAGACATAGTGGTAGGTAAAGAATTCATGAACAAGAACCAAACTGCATGGGAAATACTTCCCAGAATCAATAACTGGGATCACATCTTATTAAAGAGTTTCTGCATGTCCAAAGAAATCTCCAGCACAGTGAAAAGAAAACCTACAAACTGGGAAAAAATCTTAGTGAACTGTCCCTCAGACAAAGGACTTCTGTCTAGAACTTATAAAGAATTAAAAAAAATCAGACCCCCAAAATTCACAGACCCAATCCAAAAATGGGCAGCTGAGATGAACACACAGTTCTCAGATGAAGAAATATGAGTGGCAAATAAATACATGAAAAAATGTTCATCATCATTGGTCATTAGAGAAATGCAAATTAAAACCCCACTGAGGTACCATCTCACTCCAGAAAGAATGGCCAGGATCAACAAAACTACCAACCAGAAATGCTGGAGAGGCTGTGGGGAAAAAGGAACTCTGCTGCACTGTTGGTGGGAGTGTAGACTGGTGCAACCACTGTGGAGGTCAATCTGGAGATTCCTCAAAACTGGTGTTGGAAGTTCCATTTGACCCAGGTATTCCACTCTTAGGCATATTCCCAGAAGAACTGAAAACATCTTACCACAATGATATATGTGCACCCATGTTTATAGCAGCACAATTTGAAGTAGCCAGATCTTGGAAACAACCTAAGTGCCCATCAACAAAGGAATAGATAAAAAAATTGTGGTACATTTATAAAATGGTGTACTACTCAGCTATAAAGAATAATCATATTGAGATATTTATAAATAAATGGATGCATCTTGAATCTATACTCATAAATGAAATAAATCAAACTTACATGTATAAATATGGTATAGTCTCCCTAGTGTAAGAAATGGTAAGAATACAGAAGATTTTATGGAAATCATGGTTCACCATTATACCTCTTTGATGTCTTATGTCTTCATTCATTGGTTGGAGTCATTTTATTCTGTTTTGTTTGATCATATATGTGATCATATGAATAATTATTTTGAAAACAAGACAATATGGCAGCCAGTGTTGATTTAATATCATCTTGCTGTGAAGTCCTACCATACTTTTGTTTTTTTATTACCATTGGTTCTATCATGTTGTGTCTTATTGGATTTTAACATGTATGATAGTTAAAATAAAATTTTTATGGAAAATGAGATAGCATAGCAGCTAATATTCATCTTTGGTTATTTGGTTCAGAATATCTTGTAATACTTCCATTCTGTTGAGTTGTTTTATTCTACTTTGTTATGTGTGACATTATTGTGTGTAAAGCTAAACTCAACTATTTCAAAGAAAGAAACATTATGATAGCTACCGTTAATATCCAATTGTCTTGTTGTGAAGTGCTGTGTTGCTTACATTGTTCTGTTATGATCTCCTTAGATCTGTCCTTTTTTGTTTTATTCTCTTTAAAATAAAATAAAAAAGTAAAAAAGATATGTTTTTAATACAATAAAATACTATTTAACCATAAAGAAGAATAAACCAGAAACATTTATAGGTCAATGAATACACCTTGAGAATACATTCTTAAATAAAATAAATCAGACACTCATATATAAATATCACATTGTCTCTCTAGTACAAGAAACTGAATTTCTAAGGAAGAACCAAATTATATAATAGATATAGTGAAGTAAGAAGTAATTATACAGAAGGAAAGGGGTACAGTGGAGGCAATGGAAGCAAAAATTTAAAAATGTGGTAAAAAGGATAAAATGAAACAAAATTTATAAATACGGAAGAGAAGAGGGATTAAAGGGGGGGATTTGGAAAAAGAGAAATCAGGACATATCATTACAAGAACACATTACCTATAATGAATGTAATTCTTATGTACATGTAAATTATGCAAATATAGTTAATTAAATACAGATGGAAAAAAAATCATAAAGTGTCATAGGATACCACATATGCTATATGTTTGCTTATTTCTCTTGGAATTTTCTCTTGCTAGTTTAGCAAGAAATACTTTCATTGTTCTTTATTTGTAACTCACAGAGATATACAATTGTAATATATGGTCCCTATCTATTAGCATCATTTTTCTTTTCCTAGAAATTTCTCCATTTAATGTGATTTTTTAAACTGATTTTGCTTATGATACACTATCTTTTAACCATAAACCTTATTTCTTTTTAATTAGGCGAGGGGATTTATTTGTTAGGTTGACAGGGTCAGAAGTGGCAGAGTCCACAATGGCCTTCATGCTGGAGACCTAAAGGACTACAGTAGCTCCTCTGTCGAAGAATATGGAGGCAACAGTACAAGTCAGTTCAAGGACACAGCTCTAGACCAGGACTGAAGGCCTGGAAGCTCACAAGAGGATCAGCAGTGTAAGTCTGCATTGGGGTGATGAAGAAACTGGAGTCCTGCAGATGCAAAGGTGATGACAGCAAAGGGAACACCTACTCAGGAAGTCGGGGAGACTAGTTTTCAAAGTGGGCACACTATCTTCTTCTTTCCTTTTATTCCATGCAGTTTATAACCAAACCACACCTGGGGTGGGTTTTCCCTCCTCAGTTTCCTGGCATTCAAGTCAGTCATCTCCAGGCACACCCAGAGCTATGTTTCATGACTCTTCTAGGCATTTTTTAATCCACACAAAGGTACATACTATGTTTGAAAGTCATAGTCATGTCTATTCATTATTTTTTCTAACTTTTCTTCTTATGTGTATTGGTACATTCAAGATTTACACAACGACAACATTGATTAGGAGGAACTTGTACATATGTGTGATGCATCCTGGATCATCTTTATTTCCTAACCTCATCTCCTTCCCTCATGTCTTCTACCTCTCCTTATTTACAAGGCTTTGTTGCCATTTTATCCTTTTATTGTATTTCTTCTGCCTTTCTGTCTTTCTCTCATTCCCTCTCCAATTCTCTGTTCTGAAGAATAGTTTCTTATCCTTTCACAATGCTATTTACACACCTTGGTCATTCTTTATACTTTTGGTATCTCACAACAGGGAAAAAAATGCATGTCTGACACACACAGGCATGTCTGACATTACACTTCAGAGTTAAGATTGAAATAAAGATGAATCCAATTGGCTAGAAATGTCTCTTATTCTTGCTCATGATTGAGCAGTATTGTGTAGTATAAAAACAATGCACATCTTTTATTCTCCACTCATCAGTTTTTGGACATTTGTGTTGTTCCCAAGATTGAACTATGACAAACTGTGCTTCTATAAACATGGGTGTGTACAATTTGTCATAGCTAAATCATGGAAACAACATAAGTGCTCATCAACCTAGAGATGGATAAAAATGATTTTTAAAAATATAATGGGTTAAATTCAGCCATAAATAGCATAAAATGTAGATTTTATAGGTAAATGGATGCAATTAAAGATCATACTCATAAGTGAAATAAATCAGACCCATGTATGTAAACATTATATTGTCTCACTACTAGTGTGTGAAACTGAGCAAGTAGATAAGATCAGAAAGTTCCAATATAATTGTGGATTGGAAAAAAGCTGTTCAAAAGAAAAGAGAAAATGTGTGGCAAAAGGGCAAAGGAAAAATTGGGAAAGAAAAAATAAATGGAAAGATAGTTAAGATAGTTATAAAACTAGGTTATCATTGAAAAGAATGATTCATCTTAATATATTTAGACATGATATTATGCCTACATCCTGTATTCTGACTAACTACTATGAGGGCAACAATATGCAAAGTATCAGCTATTGTAACTATCCCAGAATCCTGTTTTGAAACTTGTGTTCATTTTTTAGCTTTCTTTTCATTAAAACATAATATCGAGGTCTGATGTTTTTAATTCTTCCAGGAAGATACCCAGATAGGGAATAGCTGAGTCTAATAGAACCTCTAATTCCCATTAAGAATGGATTAAAGGAATACAAATTACACTCCATTTCAAAGGGAAAAGTGTGTATTCCAACCAGGCAATAGCACTCAATGTAACAAATAATGTGATAAGTGAAGGAAAAATTTTTCTTTTATGTTCCTTGCAAAATTTTCTACTTTGTGGATGGATGGTGTGGATACCAAATAAAATGAAAAGGTGTCCACAGGTCATGCTCCTACCTGTGTCATTGGTGATCTCGTTATCTGCACAAGGGGTGCAATCAAAACAGCAGGCAGCCTTTCCCTCCTGAGGGCTTTTTCGAAATCCAGGATTGCAACTCTCACTGCATACTGAGCGGGGAGTCTAAGGAAAAATATAGTGGTAACTTCTTAGACTTTGACTTAATTTTGCAGAGCTACATGGATAAACTTAGTTTTCATACATACATAAGTGAAGCTTCTTTATTGAGTGCCAAATTTATTTTCATATCATGAAGCATCTACAAAATATAGTTAAGCAAATGCATGTTTTTCTCACCCAACAAAAAGCTGGTAAACAATATGTTTTCAAATAAAAAATGAATTTTTCAATTTCCACATGAGCAACATTTAGCCACTTCATGAGAAAAGTTTAAGGCATAACTGTGATGACAATATGTAGTTTATGTGCAGCTAAAGAATTGGTTCACAATTAGTCCAACACACCTCTGTAATTGCTGTGGCCCACTCTATGATATCTTCAGATAAAGGCATACTTTGGCCATGTGGAGCAAGTGAAGAAAATGTTCCTAGTTTAACTTTAAGTCTAAGGCCATTTGGGAAATTCCAAAAATTGAGAATATCATACTCTGAATCCAGTTTTCTTCTATCATTCAAGATCACTTCGTCTCCAGCAGGATTGCTAAACTGAATGTTTTTCAGAAGGGGTTGGAGCTAAAAGAGACACATCATTCAGTGTGAACAGGGATCCAAGATAAAGACAGAAAATATGAATAAGAGAAGTCCCTAAAGTATCTTAAATTTCTTTAACATGAGGCAAATTGACTACATGAACCTATTGAATTAGAGCACATGAAAGTTTAAGGACTAAAATGTCATCATGTTCCACAAATGTCAATCAGTTTCAAAAAAAATGTTCTCTGCAAGCTTGTTTAAATAAAGTGTACAGCTGTGTTAGGCAAAAACATCAAATGTGGAACTATAACTTCTAACTCCCACAACTTCTAACTCCCACAACTTCTAAATTTTTTCTGAGTATTCCCCTAGCATCTAACAAAAAATGAATCCATCAATATCTGGAGAGTTGACAGAATTAAATATAAATACTTATGATATGTGCACTGTGTGTTTTAATTAGTTTAGCTTCAGAAATGACTACAGGTTATCCTATTGCAGTTTAACCATGTCATGGGACCTGTGTAGGTAGGGAAGGCATTCAGATCCTATAACACTGAAGCAATGAGCTCGACTAATGTTTCCTCTTCTTTGCCAGTGTCTCCTTGATTGAGAGTCATTTCAACTCATCTCAATATATATCTCCTCAACAATAAGTGTAATATACAATCCCTTGTATTTTGTAGAAATGGTTTTAATGTTCTTGGCTGAAACTGAGTAACTTGAGGGAGGCTCTTTAATGACACTGCATGACATCCAAAGGAAGACACATTACCTGCCAGGAGGAAAACATCTTCACTTGTCCATCTCCCTTTGGTAATCTCTGTGCTTCTTCAAAAAACATCACATTGAGGGCATGGGCCACAGCATACACACCATTGTATATGTTAATGCTTGCATCACTCATGGCTGTATCAAAACGATTCAGAGGCAACCAAGCCAAAGAGGCATTCGCTGTACAGTTCTTCAATGAACAGTCAGACTCAGAGAAGGAGCAATGGAAATTCTTGTACCAATACATAAAGAGATAAGTGTCTTCTGGGTATTTGAAAGGGGTTATTTCTTGGACAAATGTTTTGAACCCTGAAATCTCTTCATGGTGATGTGAAAAAACAAGAATTCCATGGAATGGATCAAATATGAAATTTCGCCCACTTAGGTCTGCACACCATTGTGAGTTTGTCACCCAGACCTTGTAAGTCACTAAGTTATGTACTATGTTGTAATTTGCATCACTTGCACTATCTGTATCATAGTAAATAAGCACCACAGTGACTGATGATGTATCTGCGGTCAGGATGTCATGCTTCTGTGCATCTGAGAGATATGACAGGTTCACAGTGGAGACCATTTTCACAAAGGCTGCGCAGATTCTGTGCCTGTCCATCTCAGCTCTCACCTCTGAGAGAAATTGAATACCCTTACGGCCTTCTGTGATGAGCAGGCCCACCCAGGTCCAGCGGAAATGAAGCATCAATGACACCATGCCAAGGGCCAAATATGTGTCCTTTGGAGGCACCTGATGGAGAGAAGGATACTGGCCCCTATCAGTCAGTGTAGGATCAAACTTGCCAAAGGTAATCTAAAAGGAAATGAAAAAGTTAAAGAAAACACTGAAGAATTTTGAAGGAAAAAATAGTAGGTGAACTGAAGGCTACATTGTAACAATTGGCAATTGTACAAGGAGACAAATGTGCTGACCTTTCTAATTTATCTCACTCTTTAAAGACTTTTATACATTTTAAAATAATGGACTGAAACATCAGAGGATATCATTGCTTTCTTCATCCAACACAGAAAGCTAAATTGTGGGTAACCCTGTAAGAAGCTGTGTAGAGAATCTTGTGCATGGTACAGTTTGAATGATGCTAATCTCAGTCTCATTTTTAACCTTTTATGCTCCTAGGAGTTGAAATACAAGAGATGGATGTGCTTCCATCATTTCATGTGCTTCCATGATTTCCTGTTCCACCAACCCTCACCTGTGGAAATCTGTAGAGTTCCAGCAGTGGTCCAATCTGAGCTGAAGTATCCCATGGCATTTCTGTCAGTACTGCCACACACTTTCTTTCTCTCCTACATGTATAATTAGGGATCTCATGTTGTCCAGTGAGCAAGATGAAGGTATTCTCTAGCATCCTCCAATGACTGTGAAGGACATTATGGATCTCATAGCCCAGAGAAATGTTGGGTAAAAGCTGTGGATTCCTGTTGATCTCTTCTATGGCAAAAATGAAGGCCAGGTAGTTCTGGTAGTTGTTGGGCATAAGCCTGAATAGAGATCACACAGGATTTTAAGGAAATGACTCAATCAATGATTATCTTACAATTCAATCCAATACCATTTATGACCTGCATGCTTCTGTTCATTCCACATGCTCACATAATTAGAACATAACATGTATGTCATTATATTGGAAGTTTCATTTTTGAAGGGAATTAATTTCAATGAATTTCTGATGAAGGTGTTTAATGACATTATAAAATTGATGGAAGAGTTGCTTCACAATTCTACTACATGAAGACCACTGACCAAACTGTCACTCATAAACTAGGAAGTAGATTTCCTCTTGATTTTTCTTAGCTTGTGAAACTATTAAAGGTAAATGATTGCTGATTTAAGAACCCAGTTATTGATCCATTTTTGTGAAATTGGTTGAGAAATGCAAAATCACAACTAACAGAAAACAATCAGTAAATTTGATCTGTCTTTGTGACAATAGGCACCTATGAAATCTTAGAATTTGTAGTTGGTGCAAATGAATTAACTTTGGCTTTACACAGGCCTTTTACATCTGAATGTATATGGAGGAAATTTAAAAAAAGTTAACATTCATGTTGGACTTTGTAAATGATATTTGACATCAATATGGAAAATACTCGCATGTATTCACAAGTCACTTAATGCTTTAAATTACAACACTGATGTCCACAACACTGATGTTCTCGTAAGTTGGAAATGTGTAAGAAGAGAAAAATATTTCTCAACCAAAGTTTTGGTGCAACCAGATAAATCTCTTATCACTGAGACTTTGAATAAGGTTACCTAAACCTCTGCTCCATCAAATTTATACATCTGCAACCCCAAAATTCTAGAAGACTCCCTCTAACTTCAGGTCACTGAATGAGAAGAAATCATGTGGCTGTAGTGTAACATTAGAAAGAAGCAGCATGGAAAAGAGGAATGTATAAAACTCAACACTGTAAAATTTAAACATCTACATTTTATGCTTTAAAGTATAAAAATAAAATAAAAGCAATGCTAAAATTTGTTGAAGTGTTTATACCAAAAAGCCCTATCCTCTTCATCTTACCCAGTTTTATGTAAAAATACTCCCTCAGTCTCTGATATATTCTTAACTTTACCTATCCTGATAGGTGAAATTTCATGAAAAATAAAATGCTCTACCTCCTTTTACAATTTTTAATTATTCTACATATTTATTTTTGATTAATAAACTTGAAGATGTTCACATCATCATGATACTTGCTCTGTATGTGACAAAACCTATATTCTTATTGTTTTATATGCTAAATTGGAATGAGTGATGGGTGTCCCACACACTTGAAAAGTACTCTGTTATTGACCTATATGCCATGTCAAAGTATACATTCTCTTTTCAGATTTTGGGAACTCTGAATACTTATTTTTATAATGTTGCACTAGTTCACATTCCTACATGGTTTTTCTTATATGAGATACACAGATAAAAACTAAAGAGAAAAATGAAAGACAGGAAATAGAATGTAGTGAGATAGATCTTTTCAAACTAAAGGGAGATTGAGCAATGTAGAAATGAGGGGAAATGGAAAAGAACAGAGCTTAAAAGAAAGGAATTGCAATAGGTTATACACCTGTTCAAATTCCACACAAGAAACATGGACATCATATGCTACCCACATGGACTTATAAATAAAAGAACATTCATAAAAATGTGTAAAATGACTATATAGTTTGATTATACACTTTAAAATTGGTTTATGTATTCTCTATGGATCTCATAAATTAAATGTGTTTATTTAATTTTGAAACATTCAATCGGTACCCAGAAATTAGTATTACATTCAGACAGGATTTTTGGAAGTCTTGATTCATGTACACCTATTTTCTATTTGTACTACTTTTCTTATTATAGCTACAAATTCAATTTCCTACTCCTTACAATCTTCAATAGACATATTTCTTATTTCCTTCACTATTTGAAGCTATGAGACCTTAAATCATTGTTATTTGGAATCACAATGGGTATATTTTGTTATAATTTGAACCTCCATATCAATTGCAATGAGTCATGTATTTTTTTTGTTTTGAATCATGTTTTTATTGAAATTTTCAGAAATTAAAACATATCATAGATGTATTCTGACTATAGTATGCATATTAATGATTTCTAGTTACCTCTGGTGTTGTGACTTTGAATGTTTTCATATTTATTTACATTTCTATAGGTCTCTTGTAAGCTGCAAATATGCAAATATGTGACTTTGTTTTCAAACTGGACCAAAATTCTTAAGAAATGTATAGCATTTAGTTTATAATTATAAATATGATTATTTGTTTTTACTATGTATATTTTACTCTCAATTTTCAAAGAATATTTATTTCTAGCTTTATATATTGTTATTTTCTCTTTTATTTGACTCTATCCCTATATTTGGGTGAGTTGCATTTTCAAATTTGGTGGTGAACTTTCCTACTAGAAAGTGCAGGTGATCATTCTCTGGTGAATTCCTCACCTCACATTTATAGAATGAGAAAAGTCAGTGCAGATCTCAGCAATTAAGTAAGTCCCCCCAGGATGTTCCCAATCACAGTAAAGTTCAAAAGTTTAGTGAGCTGTTCTATGAAAAATAATATTTGAAAAAGAAAACAATTATCTCAAACACTGTCAATGTGCTCTTCAAAAAGTGCTACATAAAAATTAGCTGCAAGAAAGAAAACTAAAATTATTATCAAATAATTTCAGTTTTTTCCAGATTATCTGCATTTGGAGATAAGGGAAAGATGGAGAAGCCTACTAACATTTTCATTTAACTGTTGGATATTTCTGGGAGGAGATTGCAGATTGTGGTTTTGTAACAAGTGATCCATTAAAAGTTTCAAAAATAGAGACCCAGACTCACCATGCTAAAATCTTCAGGAAAATCCATTACAGCAGCCACATACTATTAGTAAAAAACAAAACAAAACAATAACTCTACAGGTTTGTGCAGGGAATGGCAGAAGCTGGACATTGATAACACATGTGAAGTTAAATCAAGCCAGCCCTGAGAAGAGGGAGAGCCCAGAGTAGGCCACATAAAGAAGGTTTTTCACCTCTAAGAAGGCAAATGGCCCAGGTCAGCATGATGAACAATTTGCTAGGCAGAGTTGAAATTGGTATAATCCTTCTGAGTGTATAAATAAGCATGCAGTTTGTTCTCCTATCAGGAGCAAGGGCTCCACCTGACCTCAACTTTCTTCTTTTTTCTTTAATTTCCCATCTTAGTGTCTTTCCCCTTGGGAATATCAAGAACTGCATTGGTAAACAGTGATTGACTCATGAAGCATGGACCTGGATAAGAAGAAAGAGCAAGTGCAGAGACATTTCTCGTTGTGGGTGCAAAAGTGAGGAAAAGTGCATTGGCATTGGTTAACATTCATTGCTGGAAAGAATTGATAGTAATATCATCAGGTGTTAAGCTTGGGGCAAAAAATGTTTTCACTATGGTCAAAGAGAGATATAGACTTAAAAGAAGCAAAGAGAAATAGGCTTAAAAGAAGCCAAATAGAGAAATATGCTTAGAAGTCAAAAGAAGAATTAGACCTACAAGAAACAAAAGAGAAAGAAACATACTGATTTTAACAGCTGTTAAACATAGGGCAACAAGTTCACAAGAACCCTAATGTATATGGAACTATATTTTATGTTCTTGATTTCTGTATTTACTTTATTTCTGTGGACTTGCTGTAAGTTTGTTTGGACAGTCACAAAGGATTTGGCTCAGTGCACCATTTCAAAATCAAGCTGAGTGGGAAAAAGATGACAGAATAACACCCACCCTAGGAACACTAACTGAGCCCCAAGTGGCAACTTTCACCTTCCAAGTTCAGGGAAGTTTTGTGATATCACAGGCTGTGATTTCTATCCTTCATAAGAGAGTCATTCTTTAAGTTAATTGTTCAAAAACTGGCCTTTGAAAAAAAATAAATGATGTGAAAAGGCTTTAAAAGCCTACAAAATATGGGCTACACTGACTGAGATGATTCAAATTAGTGCAGAATTTAACCCCTCATATGTGCATGGAGTATTGGCAGCAGCTATTACTCAGGTTTCCACTCCTAGTGGAAAGGAAGAAAACACATTTACTTGTTTCAGATGTGGGGGTGGAGGTACTAAATGTGGGCCCTTCCTCCCATGTGCTAGGGTGCAAACCTTCTCTGAGCCTTTCACAGGGGCTTGGAGATGTGGTAGCCACAACAGTCCTGCCAAACTGTAGGAGTGCTACAACATGGATAGCTTCTCTGAGATGGCATGGCCCTGTTTGACACAGCAGGATCCTAGTGGTTAGAGGATAGTTCATTCCTGATTTTTGGTTTGATGACTGTTTTAAAAATACTTTCACAAAAGAAATTTGGAATAAGCAATACATTAGTTACCCTGAAAAACTTGTAACAATTCAATATTTAACTTTCATGAGATAATAACAGAATGGCTCCAGCATATCACTATCTCACTATGACATTGTAATAGTCTTCATATCTGTCAGTGTAAACTCTCAAACCCTGTTGTTTTTCTTTTTTTTACTTTAAGAGAGAAAGAAAAGAAAATATTAAAAAGACAAAAAATAGAAAAAACAAGAAGAATAGTAGAACACAGAGTTCAAAAAAATTAACATCATAAAATCACTAGTTAACATATCACATAATGTTAACTTAACAAATAGTTGTTAAAGTTACAAAGCCAGAGCATAAAAAGTGGCTGGACACTCAAATATTGACAGTACAAACTCTTCCGTTCAATGATTTAACAAAAGCTCAGTAATATGGTCATCTATTTACACACTATATATACCGTTATATCCTTTAGAGCACTTTGCTTCACTTTCACTTTTACAATAATTATTATATCTATTATACTTTTGGATACCATTATTCTGTCCATTCTTATTATTTTTTACATAAGAGAGACAATGTGATAATTACTAATGTGAGTCTTGCTTATTTCACTGATATTCTCAAGTTGCTTCCATTTACCAATAAAGACCTCAAGATTATCCTTTTTTTTTATCACTGAGTAGCATTCCATTGTATAAAAATACCACATTTTTTTCATCCACTCTGTGGTTGATGGGCATTTTGTTGTTTCCAAGATTTAACTATTACAAATTGTGCTGCTATAAACATGGGTGCACATATATATCCCTGTGATATGACCTTTTCAGTTCTTCTGGGAAAATACTCAGGAGGGGAATAGCTGGGTTGAATGGAACTTCCAGTTCTAGTTTTTTAAGGAATCTCTGTACTGACCTCCACAGTGGTTGCACCAGTCTGCAGTCCCACCAACAGTGGAGAAGTTTCCTTCCCCTGCTCAGCCTCATCAACATTTGTTATCAGTTGTTTTCTTGATGGCAGCCATTCTTTCTGGTGTGAGAAGAAATCTCAATGTTGTTTTAATTTGCATTATTCAAATGACCATTGATGGTGAACATTTCTTCATGCATTTATTTGCCATTTGTATATCTTCATCTGAGAACTGTGTGTTCACTTCAGATGCCCATTTTTGGAGAGGGTTTTTGAATTTGGGGGGCTTGATGTTTTTCAATTCTTTATATGTTCCAGATATAAGTCCTTTATCTGAGGGATTGTTGGATAAGATTCTTTCCAGTTATGTGGGTTTTCTTTTCACTTTGTTGGTGATTACTTTTGAAGTACAAAAACTTTTTAGTAATATGAGATCCCAGTTGTTGATTCTTTGAATTATTTCCCATGTGGTTTGTGTTATATTCATGAATTCTCTCCCAACCCCTATGTCTCCAAGATTTTTACCTACTTTGTCTTCCAGTAGATTTAGTGTTTCTGTTTTAATATTTAGATCCTTGATCCATTTTGATTTTAGCTTAGTGTATGCTGAGAGGCATAGGTCTATTTTCAATTTTTGGCATGTGGGAAGCCAATTTTTCCAACACCACTTATTAAAGAGGCTATCTTTTTTCCAATGAACATGCTTAGCACCTTTGTCAAATATCAGGTGGCTGAGGGTCTTTGTAGTTGTGTTTGCATTTTCTAATCTATTCCATTGATCCTCAGGTCTATTTCTTTGCCAGGACCATGCTGATTTTATCACTGTGGCTTTGTAGTATAGTTTCAAGTCAAGAATTGAGATGCCTCCTGTCCTGCCTTTGTTGCCCAGAATTGCCTTTGCTATTCTAGGTTTCTTCTGTTTCCAAATGAATTTTAGGAATGTTTTCTCTAGATCTGTAATGTATGTTGATGGTATTTTGATTGGGATTGCATTGAATCTTTATAACAGCTTTGGGAGTATGGCCATTTCACAATGTTTGTTCTTCCTAACCAAGAGCAAGGAATATCTGCCAGAGTCCAGAAGCTGGAATATATATTTGCCAACCTTGGCAGGGACCCCCAGCCCCAAGCAGGAAACGCCCCAGGCCCAGGGCCAGGCAGGGACAATCCCAAACAATAGGTGTTAATTGACCTCAACTCCAAGCAGAAGACGCCCTAGGTTCAGGGCAATAGGTATCAATTAACATTTTAATCTTGACATTTAGTCAGCCCGGGAAATGCAAGCCGACTACCCTGACGCCTGCAGGAGGAAGAGATATGTGAGATTATTAGGCCGCTCCCTACATTGCTTTCCTTATCATTTATGGGAGCAGCTGTCCCTGCGAGAACAGCGCCTGTCTTAGGTCAAGGACTCTTCACATGTACCCAACCAGGCCTTACCCGTCATGGGCCTGCAGGACAGCAATTGGTCCTGTGCCTGTCTTAGGCAGCCGGTGGCATAACATATGTGTCCTAGTTGCCCATCTTTGGTTGCCTGTCCAGTGTCTCAGGGCAGTTGTCTCACAGGAATTTTGTAAATCCTCCTCCATGAGCTCTTTCATTTAAAGCTTTTATATAAACTCTCTCATACTACTCACAGAAGGCAAAACCCCACAACCAGTCCTCACAAAGGGGTTATCTAGAGGGCCCCCAGCAACCCCCCTGGAGTCTCCTCCCTCGACTCCATATTGAGCATTACATAAAAACATACACATGTGAACTACACAAATTACAATTATCAGTACAAAACATTTCAAGATCCC